>JAFLJL010002511.1:0-24423 GCA_018398815.1 Conus ventricosus | reverse complement strand
TTTCGACGAACCATGGGATCATATGATGGTGCAGAAACATGTGAACTGGTCTGACTATTCATGCTGTCCAACATCAAGAAAAAAATCGGAAAACAAGTCGGACATACAGAGACGATGGCCTTGCTGCACTAACCAACAATCCAAGAACCATCGAAAACGAGAAGAAAGAACTATGCAAAATCTTCCAAAACCACAACTTAAAGATTACCATTGAAGCAAACAAAAAGGTAGTGAACTACTTAGACATAACACTGGATCTCAACAATCACATATATAAACCACACAAGAAACCCAACGATACACCTCTTTATGTACACACCAAAAGTATCCATCCACCATCTATATTAAAGACCATACCCATGGCATAAACAAGAGACTATCAAACCTGTCATGCATGAGAGAGTGTTCAACAATGCAGCAGTAGAATACCAGGAGGCACTACAACAAGTGGATACAATTACAAATTACAATAAAAACCCAGACAACAACACAAATAAAAGCAAGAAAAATAGGAAAAGAAAAATCATATGGTAAACCCCCCATACGACGGGAAACTCAAACAAACATAGGGAAAGAATTCATCAAAAATCCTAACAACTTCATTTCCAAAAGAACACAAACTGTCCAAATATTTAACAAAAAACACTGTCAAACTATCGTACTCATGTTATGCCCAACCTCAAAAACCTAATTGACGCATCCAACAAAATGAAAATCAACACAGCAAAGAGGGTGAAGAAAGGAAATCTTGCAATTGCACCAGAAAGGAGCAGTGCCCACTAAACAATAAATGTCTTACAACAACATTGTATACCAGGCTACTGTGACATCAGAAAATGAAAAAGAAACATACATAGGGATCATGAAAACCACTTCAAAACCAGATATGCAAACCACAAAACAGTCATTTAATAAAGAGAAATATAAAAACCAAACAGAACTGAGCAATATATCTGGAAACTTAAAGACGCCACAAAAACAAGCTACGATATATCCGGGAAAAAATCATAAAAAGAGCATCACCATACAGCAATGTTTCAAAAAGGTGCAACCTATGTTTAACTGAAAAATGGTTAATACTATGCAAACCACACTTAGCAACTTTAAACACCAAAACAGAAATAGTAAACAACTGCAGGCATAAATGGAAATCGTTGTTAGTGAACACACCCAAAACAAAAACCTGAAAGCCCCAAAAAACACGTGCAGCCAACCCGCACGTGCAAACAACCGCAAACGGGAGCCCACACGCTATATAACATCGGCGGTGGGCAAACCAAAAACCATCCTGATGACAGCGCAACACGCTTGAAACAAATTTGTAGATAGTTTTACGATTCCTCTTTTAACTTGTTTTAGCTAGTGTTGCTCCCCAAGGGGTTGGGCACTTAAAACATTGTTTTAGGCATTTTAAATATTACTGACCTTAATCGCTCCTCACGTTGAGCACTGTGGCCTGAAGGATTTTAAAATGGAGGAAACCAATTTTAGGCAGTCAACAAAAATTTTACCGTTTTCAAATCCGCAATCATATATAAAAAAAATTAATAGAACAAACAGAAAAGTTTGTACATAATATGAGATGGAAAGCATTCTTTTTCTGAACCCCAAAAGCAAAAAAGAGGACAAAGAACACCTACGATTTCAAATCATGGCGATCACCACCGCCATAGATGAAATGAAACCCATTTGAAGATCAAATGAAAGAATGAATAACCAATATTGAATTCAAAAAATCTAACAACGGTTTCCAAACAACACTAAAAAAACAAATAAAAACAAGTACAAAATGACAAAAAAATATTTGTGAAGGCTAATAAAACTAGCAATTACTACAAAATGGAACCAAGAGAATACTCTCAACTCCTTGACAAAAACATCCAGAAAAACTACAAAAAAGCCGACAAAAATATACATGACAGTATCCGCACTAAAGAAAAAAGAACTTGCAGAGCATAGACCTAAGTGACAGGATAGAAGCGACAGCAACAAAAGAAGCTTTCATAACACTCAAAGACCACAAGCCCAATTTCATAACAATCCCAAAATGTAGACTAATAAAACCCATCCAAATCTGAATTAGGCAAAATAAGCAAGAAAATTCTGGAAAAAATAATAAAGAACGAAAAATCAAAGTCTGAATACATCCTCGGGAAAAACACATACGAGGTTATCCAATGGTTCAAAAAACTCAAAAAACAAAGTAAACAGTTTTCATCACATTTGACATGTAATTTTTCCCCTCCAGGTTTTAAACTACTAAAAAGCCCTGAATTTTCCCAGAACCACCAGACATGAGAGGGTCAGAAAGGGAAACATTCCCACACAAAAAACATTACAAACAGAAAAAAATGAAACCGGGATCGGAAAACCAAACAGAAACCAAATTCGACTAATCAGGGGATCATATGAGGGCAGAAACATGTGAACGGCTGATATTAAAGCTGTCCAACCAAGAAAAAATCGGAAAACAAGTGGGACTAACAAGACGACCTTGCTGCACTAACCAACAATCCAAGAACCACGAAAACAAGAAGAAAAAATTTGGGGCAAAACTTCCAAAACCAAAACTTAAAGATTCCCATTGAAGAAAACGAAAAGGTAGGAACCTTAGACATAACACGGGATCCAACAATCACAATATAAAACCACACAGAAACCCAAATACACCTTTTTTGTACACCCAAAATACCACCCCATCTTAAAAAACCATACCCGGGCATAAAAAGGCTATCAAACCTGCATGCAATGAGAGAGTGTTCAAAAATGCAGTAGTAAAATACCGGGAGGCACTACAAACAAGGGAAACAATTACAAATTACAATACAACCCGCAACAACACAAATAAAAGCAAGAAAAATAAAAAAGAAAAATCTTTGGTATAACCCCATACGAGGGGAAACCAAAAAACAAACAAGGAAAGAATTCTTCAAAATCCAAAAATTTCTTTTTCCAAAAAAACACAAACTGCCCAAAAATTTTTAAACAAAAACATGTCAAACTAGGGAAACTCATTAGCCCAACCTCAAAAACCTAATTGACGCTCCAACAAAATAAAATAAAACACAGCAAAGAAGGGTGAAGAAAGGGAAATCTTGCAATTTGCACCAAAGGGCATGCCCACTACACAATAAATGTTTTACAAAACATTTTAACCAGGCAAATGTGACCTCAGAAAATGAAAAAGAAACAACAAAAGGGTTTACTGAAAACCACTTCAAAACCAGATATGCAAAAACCCCAAACGTCATTAAAAAAGAAAAAAATAAAAAAAAAAACAGAATGGCACATATATCTGGAAACTTAAAAACCCGCAAAAAAAAAAACAATAATCCAAAATCATAAAAAGAGCATCCCAACAGCAAGTTTTAAAAAAGGGGCAACCTATTTTAAGAAAAATGGTAATTTTTTTTCAAACCACACTTTCAACTTTAAACACCAAAACAGAAATAGTAAACAACTGCAGGCATAAATGGAAATCGTTGTTAGTGAACACACCCAAAACAAAAACCTGAAAGCCCCCAAAAAACACGTGCAGCCAACCCGCACGTGCAAACAACCGCAAACGGAGCCCACACGCAATATAACATCGGCGGTGGCAAACCAAAAACCATCCTGATGACAGCGCAACACGCTTGAAACAAATTTGTAGATAGTTTTAAAATTCCTCTTTTAACTTGTTTTAGCTAGTGTTGCTCCCCAAGGGGTTGAGCATTTAAAAAAAAATGTTTTAGGCATTTTAAATATACTGATATATATATAATATATATATAATATATATATAATATATATATATATATATATATATAATATATATATATAATATATTGTTAAAATATTTTTTTTAAATGAAGTGTTAAAATCTACAAGCTGGTTTCAAGCCTTGCTATCTTCAGGATGTCTTTTGGGCACGCCAACGATCTTTTATGGCGTGTGGGACTTGATTTCAACTCTGTGTGTGCAGGCGGATCTCCTTTGCTGCACGTGCGGCCTTTTGTTCTTATTGGGGCCTGTTCAGATGGAATGTGCTAGCAAAGATTTCCACTTGTGCCTGCAATTGTTTACAATTTCTACTTTTGTGTTCAGAGTTTGCTAAGTGTGGTTTACATAAAATTAACCTTTTTCTGTGGAGCATAGACTGCATCTTTTTGAAATATTGTTGTATGGTGTTGATCTTTTTATGATTTTCCATAATATGTTGTAGTCTATTCATTTCCATATCATTTCCATGATATGTTGTAGTCAACCCAAGGGGTTGAGCACCTTCAGATTTTTAAGGACACTTTTATGTTGTTCATAATATATATACTACGGTATTGCACACCAGCCTTTTCTGGATTGCATTCTTCTTAAAACTAAAAAGTCAGAGGAGTCAAATTACCACTTTCCGCGGTCACTGAGGAGAAACAACCAAGTTTCGAAATATCGGTATGTGACCAGGAGTTATATGTTAGTGAGTTTCCCTCCCTATTGGAGGATGTCTCCCCCTTGGAGAATATAAGCTTGCTAAAGGCTCATTTTGAGAAGCATTTATTTTATTTTCCCCATTCACCCACTCAAGCACATACTGTTAGTTAGGCAGAATCATCTACCACTGCAGATATGAATGCGTATCTCCCCCTATTTCTTCAATCTGAGACATAAAGCCAGTTTACATATGCCAAAATTTCCCGGGTATAAACCCCCGCTCGCCCGGGAAATGGAGTTTACATATATGAATTACCCGGGTAATTATTACCCGCGCTGGCCTACCTCCGTGAGGTGGGCTAGCGGGGGTCGGCGCGGGTAGAGCCGCGGTTTGTTATGATGAGTCACGTGGCACACACGTGCATTTTCCCGCGGCTGCGGAAATTCCACTGTACTGACATTCCTGGCTGTACTGACAATGGCGATGGCGGAGGAGACGGAGAAAGGAACGCATTGGAACGAGGAAAAGACAAGGCTTCTGATCGAAATATGGAGTGACCAACATATCCAGGCTCAGTTGAGAGGGGCAACCAGAAATCTGGTTGTTTTTGAAAAAATCTCAATTGAATTGAAAGAACGGCACAACATTGCCCGCACGGCAATACAATGCCGAGAAAAAATAAAAAAATTGCGCCAGGCGTTTAGCAAGGCCGAGGATGCCAACCGCAAGAGTGGAAACAAACGACACACTTGTCCTTTCTACAATTTGCTGGCACCAATCTTGCGAGACAGACCAATCATGAACCCGCCGACGCTCCTGTCATCACAGAGCCTTGACACCTCCAGCACACAAGGTAAGTTGATATCGCATCGCATGTCTACGTGAGCATCGCTTGCAACTTCACGAGACCATGGGCGCGCGCGCTTGTGTGGTGTGTGTGTGTGTGTGTGTGTGTGTGGTGTGTGTGTGTGTGTGTGTAGGGGCCTATGTGTAAGTGTGTGTGTACCCATGTGGGTGTGTGTGTGTGTGTGTGTGTGTGTGTGTGTGTGTGTGTGTGTGTGTGTGTGTGTGTAGGCCTATGTGTAAGTGTGTGTGTACCCATGTGTGTGTGTGTGTGTGTGTGTGTGTGTAGGCCCATGTGTAAGTGTGTGTGTGTACCCATGTGTGTGTGTGTGTGTGTGTGTGTGTGTGTGTGTGGTGTGTGGTGTGTGTGTGTGTGTGTGTGTGTGTGTTGTGTGTAGGCCTATGTGTAAGTGTGTGTGTACCCATGTGTGTGTGTGTGTGTGTGTGTGTGTGTGTGTGTGTGTGTGTGTGTGTGTGTGTGTGTGTGTAGGCCCATGTGTAAGTGTGTGTGTACCCATGTGTGTGGGGTGTGTGTGTGTGTGTGTGTGTGTGTGTGTGTGTGGCGTGCGTGTTTGTGAGTGCGTGTGTGCGCGTGTTTGTGAGTGCGTGTGTGCGCGTGCATGTGTGTGTGTATTTGTGTGTGACTCTGTGTATGAGTGTGTGTGTGTGTGTGTGTGTGTGTGTGTGTGTGTGTGTGTGTGTGTTTTGTGTGTGTGTGTTGGTTGTGTTCTCAAGTTGTTTTCGTTGGTTAATTTGTTCAACTAGATCATTAGATTTTGGATAAAGCAGAGATAATAGTCTCGTGTTTTTAACAAATGCAAGAAAGAAGTAATAAATTATAGTCAAAACAAACAAGTGAGAAACATTTTAAATGCATTTAGTTATAAGAGTAAATAATACACATTCACAAAGAGAAAGACATCAAGGACAACTGTACTGCTGTACTGTACTACTTATGCATGTGCGCCCCCACTAGTCATGATGACTTCTTGTCTATCATGGTTGACTTAAGAACGGACGAAACTTAATAAAAAGAACATGCGACTATGGCAGTTATTTTTCACGTCTACATGCACATGATATAGAAACACACACACACACACACACACACACACACACACACACACACCCCACACACACACACACACACACACACACATACACACACACACACACACACACACACACACACACTGACTGACTGAATCCTTTTTAATGTCAAAGTAACCTGACAGTTGTACTGACATAAAAATAAAGAAAAATGTGAAACATTATCAACAAATAAGCAAAAAGAATGCATAACATTAAAAAGTAGCAACTTGAAATTATTGAAAACATATTTATAAAAATGAAAAGTAAAATTACAGAGATGAAAACGCCAAACACACACACACACACACACACACACACACACACACACACACACACACACACACACACACACACACACACACACACAGATAGACAAACACTGATGCTAGCATAAACAAATAAACAAAAAGAACACACAATGGTTACAGTTCTTACAGTTCTTCATTTGCTGCTAATTTCAGACTCCTTTGAAGATGATCTGTCCCAAGACGATGACCTGGAGGTGACCCCGCACGTCTGGCCATGGGGACGGTGACAGTTCAAGGTGACAACACTATCCAGCAACCATCCACATCAGGTGAGACGCAGAATGACACCCAGCAGCCGGGGACTTCGGCAACACCTGACCAGGGCCGCCCCGCCCAATAAGAAAACGTCCAGCACCTAAGAGGAAGGCTAGAGCCTTGGACACTGACAATATCTTGGAATCGTTCAAAGAAATGCAGGAGAACACTCTCAAAGCATTCAATGCCGCCGAAAAAGAGAGAGTTGCTGAACAAATGGCATTAGAGGAACGGCGCGAGAAGCGAGAAGACAGAAGAGAAAAACGCATGTTCACATTTTTTGCGCAGATGTTCGGTGCCAATGCCAACAATGTTCCACACAATGACGATAGTGACACTGACAGTGACGATAGCACTATTGTGCCTATTTCTCACGTGCTTGGCAGTGCGTCACGTGTGCTGTACAAGTAGTGTAGGTTTAAACCATGATTTGGTTATGTTGTTTTAACATCATTACCTATTCTGTACATTTATAAAGTAGTTCAATTTAGAGTGCCTACTGTATGTGCTGCACAATACAGTTTGACTAGGAAATAAACATGAACAGCCCTTAATCTGCAGTGTTCGTCTATATTATACAAAAAAATTGATAGTGTTTGTGTTTTTTGTTGTTTTATCTTATGTTTGTATACTGTATCTTGAAATGTTTGTGGTGAGTGTCTATTGGTGAACAAAAAATTCACAAAATGTATTTCTGATTTCTGCTGCTCTGCCTTCAAACTGTCTGTCATGAAATCTTCGCCTTTGCGGCTGTGGTCTCTGTCTGTCATGTTGCCTTACTTCTTGTAGCCACTCATCCAGGAAATCCTCTCGCCACATTTCACAAATATTGTGCAGGACACAGCATGCCAAGACGATAGTAGGCACATTTTTAAGTTTGGTTTCCATTCTCTTGATCAAAATGCGCCATCTCCCTTTTAAATGACCAAAAGCTTTCTCAACAACCATACGTGCCCTACTAAGCCTGTAATTAAAGTGTTTCTGTTTCATCTGTGATGTTGGCGGTATTCCTATAGGCTTTCATAAGGTAGTCTTTAAGAGGGTAGGCAGGATCTCCAATCAATACCACTGGCACTTCGTTACCTTGAGAAATAGCCTTTGGATTGTGGGGAATAAAGGATCGCCCTGCATTGCTCTGAGACAAACAGGGGAATTCTGGAAGACACGAGCGTCGTGACATCGTCCGGGCCAACCTACGTAAACATCAATAAAAAGATATTGATAATCTACTATGCACTGTGCATTGATAGAACACCAGCCCTTGCGATACAAAAATCATTTCTGCAGCGTGCCGGTGGCGTGATGGGTATGTGAGTACCATCAATAGCTCCAATGCATTGCGGAAAACCCCATTTTTCCTCAAAACCATTCAGTACTTCATCAAAACGCCCTCCTTCAGGAAAATGAATAATTTCACGTAGCAACTGTTTACAATTGCACGCGCCACACGGTGAACAGCACAACAGACAGTTGCACGTGAAACACCAAACATATTTCCCACTGTCCTGTAGTTAGCTCCAGATGCTAAGTGGTACAATACAAGTGCGACTCGATGTTCCACTGTCAGGGGTAAACGCCATCGTGAATGTTTTTGCGGGAGGTGTGGTCGCAAACGTTCACAAACCCACTCAAAAGTACCTCGTGTCATTCTAAAATCTTGCAGCCACGCTCATCTGTGTACGTTTTCCAAGACAATACGCTGCCACCAGTTTTGGGGAGCGGGGAAGAAAACCAAACACTTCTTGGCCTGGAGCACCATTAGCCATCAGAATAGTGGCATAGAACATGCATGCCATCTGCTGCAAAAGAAACATAAATCTTCTCGTCGCTGTGCACTTCAATGAAGATGGCATGAAGTCGTGCGCGTCGTCGCCGTTTCGTTTTCTGATCCATTTGTACACGTAAAAAAGCACGTGGCTCTTAGAGGCAGCCATGAGCTGACTCTGGCACTTCGGCTCAACGAGCGAGGTCACGCGCGGGTTATCATAGTGGCATATGTAAACCCACAAAAAGGGGGCGGAACAGCCCTCGCGCTAGCGCGAGCAAAAGTGCAAAATGTAAACCCACAAACAGGGCGGGAACAGTCTCGCGCAGCGCGACACAAGCGGGGCTACATATGTAAACTGGCTTATAAGAGCAAGCTTTGTTTATAATTCAATTTTTCATGCAGTCATTGCAACATCAAGCTGCTCTGTAAGTGCTGGACGGTGCTCGGTACTTACCCTTTGGGAATTATTAGTTTGTTGTATATATATACAAGGGGGGGGGGGGGGTGAAGGGGGGAAGGGGGGAAAGGTAGGTGGTGGTGGGGGTCGTGGAACAAGTTGTTCCACGACCACCACCACCACCTACCTTTTTCCCCCCCCTTCCCCCCCCCCCCCCCTCTCTCTCTTTCTCTCTCTCTCCCCTCTTCTTGCATTGAGTTTTGTTTTTGCGTAGCACGTGAATGATATTAACAGGAGGAACGGGATGTAGCCTATGCCCAACACTGAACTGTTTTTTTCTTGACTGTTTTCAAACTGGTCACATTTCACACTCTCCTGATGAAGCCTGTGGCGAAAGCTCGAGTTTTAATGTTGATTTTACCCTTGTGGGGAGAAAATGAAGAACTTGTTTTTACCTTGTTTTATATATAATATATATATTATAAATAAATAAATAAAAATAAATAATGTGTGTGGTGTGTGTGTGTGTGTGTGTGTTGTTTGTGTGTGTTTTGTGTGTGTGTGAGTGTCCTCACATAATAGTTTCTGGTAATGAAATACATCTTTTGTAAGATCAGGGTATCCTGGAAATGGTTTTGGTTACATTGAAAAAAAAAGAAATGAATATAAGTTGACCCTTTTTATGGTGGTCCCCGTTTAACTGTTTTATTTCGTTTGCGAAAATGAAACGTAAACTTTTGGAACCCCATCTGTGTGTTGTCGTGCTGTGAAAAGCGCCAAAAGAAGCAGCAAAAACGTTACTTATCCTGTTACTCCACACAAGAGTTCAATGTTTTAAAGCCAATTTTATCAGCTTTGTCATTATTGTTCGATCTAGTCCCTCTACGTTACCACTAAAAAGGCGTCCCACAAAGACATCGGACTGTATTTGAGAATCACTTTTGTTCTTGGGTGCAAACAATGGCAATGAAGATGTGACTGTTCTTCTGTTGTGTTTCAGTGTCTTTAAAATGCTGTGTATGGTTCGCTGGCTTTAAAAACAAAGAAAGCGTAAACGTGGTAATACTCACTGGTGCCTAAGCCGTCCAAGTTTTCTTCCCTTTAAAATTTTATGTGTTGGTAGCGAATGTGAGAGTTTTATTGTTTACAAAAGGGTTGGTTTCCCTCAAAGCATACTATTAAAAAAAGTGCTTCCATGCCAGATATAATCAGGGACCCCAGAATTGGAACTGGAATTCATATTGCTTCTCACGTGCTGTTAAACCAGAGAGAGAGAAGAGAGAATATGGATATGGATATGGATATGGAAGTTTAATCATGTATAGGCCATTGCCCCTCATTGATGGGGTGCATAATATGTAAAACATTTCCAAAAAACAATTAAGAACATTGAAATCATCCAATACTACTTGACCGTAAAATTTAAGAAGTGGAAAGAACGCAACTTAAAGGCTTTAAAAAGATAATTGACAGTTCCTGACTGTTCTTTCGTGCGTACATGCCATAACAATGTAATTTAAACTGACTTGCTACTTTGTAATACTCAGCGGGAATGTACTGTGCTCTTAGGTCATACAGAACTGGACAACATAAAACAAATGTAACCTCACTTCTTCTCTTTTAGACAAAGTGGACATATAATTCACGTTCACTGTGTGCTCTATAACTGGTAACGATGTACTGCATTCAGAAATTCCAAGCTAAATCTTGTCAATGTGTATCTTAAATGTTTGTCAAATAATTAAAAATACGTTTTACCAGGACAGTACAAAGGCTCTAAACGTTAAATCTATCACTATACTAATATGGAAATTCCAATCTTGCCATCTGCACAAATCAATCTATCCCTAAAACTTTTGCAAAAACTCGTAATTCCTCCACGCCTTATTTAGCCATACGTATCCGAAACCAAACATAAACAATTTACCAGCGAATATTTGAGGCCCAATTTTTCTTTCCACGCATATCTAAATCAAGAAGCATTTGTAGGCCTATAAGGTAATTACATCGTCCATTCTCGTTAATTTTAACCAAAACCTGATACACTTTATAGCTGATTTATGTAAATTGGAAATCTGTTCGTTTCTCCATACACCAGTCATTAGGTGTTCGCATTTCAACGCCCAAGAATCTTTTAACTGCAAATAAATGAAGCTTTTCACAATAGATTGCTGCGTTGCAAGACCCCATAACTCTGCACCATACTGAACAATAGGTTGAACCTGTGAGTCAAATAACTTAAAAAGCACGAGTGAAGTTGCACTTCAGCTTAAATAGCTTTGGTAAGATGCACAATAAAGCTTTTTTGCTCTGCTTGTAAGGTCGCGACATGCAGCAGCAAAACTAAGCTTTGTTGAAAAATAAATTCCTAAATATTGTACGCATTCACAACAGGCATCACAATTACCGTTATATGCCACCTTTCTCTGGCAGCTAGTAACCACCTTTCCTGAACACCACTATATTACATTTATCTAAGTTAACCTTCAGCTGCAAAGCGGCGGCTGCCAACGCTGAAGACTGTTTATCTGCGTTTGCAAGCCTATGGCTGTTTCAGAGAGTAAAGCCACATCATCACCCAGAAGCAGTACAATAATTCAAAATAATCTGACATAAATGTTGCCCCATGTTTCCCTCCCCTTATCCCCTCTAACGCAATTCAAATAAATAAAGAAAACAAAACAGGCTGCAAGCGTCTCCTTGTTTCACTCCACGAGTGCAGCAATATAATCTGTTACACTACTTCCGCTTCTAATCCTAGCTTTAACACTTTCGTACATGCAGCAATGCGCCTAAAAATCTTGCTTTAATGCCGCTTTTTAACAAGATAGCCATAATAAGTTTCTTTCTACGGAATCAAATGCCTTTTTTCAAAATCAATAAAGGCACATACAGTTACGATTAAAACAAAATGTTTTTGTACGAGTGCTAATAAAGTAAACATGTGATCAACAGTGGAGTACCCTCTCTTAAATCCGGCTTGAGTTCGCCTGTCCAAATTGTGCTCTTCTATCCATTCTTGCAATCTACTATAAAATTGTGCTGTAAATTTTACTGCTTGTATCACATAAAGAAATGCCTCTATAATTGTTTGGATTGTTGATGTCACCCTTCTTGAACAAAGGTGAACGATAGAATTGTCCCAGTTATCAGGGAATGCTCCTTTATCAAATAACAATTACAAAGCTTACCAAAAATCAATGACACGATCCCCACCATACTTTTAACAATTCACCAATAATTGGATCTGGTCCAGCAGCTTTTCCATTCTTCAGCTTTGTTACAGCAAGCAAAACTTCTTCTCTTGATATTGGACATTAATAGCTTACCTCCTCTCGTTGACATCACTGACATTTTCAACCAAACCTGACACATTTGCAGTTACCTCTAATCAAGTAAATTTTTGAAATGCTTAAACCAGTCATCGACTGTCAGACAATTTGAACAGTTTTCGTTTAAAGGATATTTTACGTACAATTTCCCAAAATTCTCTTTTGACATTTACTGACGAGACTAGCCTGTCTAACATAAATCATTAAAACTGTTTTTCTTTTCTTTTAATCAGATGTTTGTATTCTCTTCTTGCTATGCAGTACGCATCATTGTCTTCCTTCTTTCTGGTTTTTCCTACATATAGAAAGCAGTTCCTTTGCTTTAACTTTATCCAGCCTACATTCATTATCAAACCAGTCACTGTTGTTTACCGCACTTAGACAGATTAATCTCTTTTTCATACAATTAGCATGCTTTTTAATACAGTCATTAAACATTCCCAAAGCACCATTGAAATCATGATCAATCAGACTTGTGGCAAAATCAATCACGAATATCGTTTCATCAGAATTCATTTCCTGAATATAAATTTGTTCCAAATCCTTGTTCCACACAAACTTATCAATAAACTGGCAACCCTTCAGGGAGTTTGTGTTTCTTTTATCTTCTCTTTCTTAACTCTAAAACGTAATTCAATGGGCAAATGATCTGATTCAATTCTCTCTGTAACCAGCAATTCGCATGAAGATACAACAGTGAAAAACAAATTCTTTAGACAGAGAAAGTAACGTTGACGCTACATCCTGTTTCTGATATATAAGTATAACTACCATCAGTATCTCCGTTGCATAGTGCCGTTCATAATACACAATCCAAGAGCAGTGCACATATTCAACAAACATTTTCCATAATTATTGAGAACAATATCTGCAGACCTTCTCACATTATTACCTGGAATATAACAATTATGAACAAAGTTATGTGCATCACTATCGTCAACAATATCTGGAGAATTGTCAGAAGTCCTGCTGTTCAAATCACCTGAGAGAATCACATACACGTCCTCAAACCAAGCAGACAATTAAAAAGACATTCTTCAAGTTCGCTAATGCCGTTTTCCCACGTCAAAATAAACAAATGAGTGAACCCTCTGGTGGGACATAAGCACAGACATATAATACATCTCCACAAAACCAAAAACATCTTATCAATCAAAAATAGAAGTACATTGGGGCAGTCTGTCTTAATTTCATGAACATAAGATGTGAGATTGGTCTTAATGAGGCACGCTACTCCGCCGGACCTTCTTCCCTGTTTTGAAAACTTCACAGCAGGTTTATGATAGACAGTATAACCTGGAAATAGAAGATTTTGGAAGCCTCTACAAACGTCTCAACAAGACATATGAAATCAAACTTGATAAAATAAGGAACAAATTCATTATCTGTAAATTTTGACACAAGACCATTCACGTTCCAATGCAAAAAAGAAAAGAAAACATCACTTTGTCTGCCATCTTCACGATGATCTTTATGTAGCCCGTTTTCCATACACGCTGCTATATTTCATTTCACACCTCAATGTAACACTCCCCACTCGTTCATCTATTGGACAATTATCATCCCGTCTTTCCGCTCCGTGTTACAGATTTCCTTTTGAGGCGTCCCCTGGTACAACGTTCAACAACACTGCCTCTGTCACTGGCAGTCACGTATCACATGATAAGGTTCCGTAAATGTCTCTAACATCGTTTTTACCATAAAGAACCTCATTGTTGAATTTAACGATGCTTCCCCTTTATCAATACAACCAGTAGCATCAGCATCAAGAAAAACATTACCATCATCATCCAACACCGCAAAACCCTCTTTCTTATTTACATATGACCCCCGCCCCACTTTTGCACACACCGTATTCACAATGTCAACCGTTCACAACTCTGTGTTCCTGTGCCACTCTGACTGTCATCCTCTTGCCATTTTGCGCAACTTGCACGTGCGATTCTTGAAATGTCACCGGTGTCGAATTGGGCCGGCCTACCCCCTATCCCGACTCCCTAATAGTTCCCCCCTCTCCCAGATAATATTTTTTCCCTTCAATAAGGAGATGGTCGTAAACCATAGTCGCTCTCTTGCCCTCTTCTCTGGCCTTTTTGAGATGCTGAGACAGTTGTTTACGTACCTGCCTTACACGAAAAAGTGAAAATCCTCCCCAATAAACACGTCGCTGCCCTTCAACTTGCGCTTGGCCTTGAGAAATCTTCTCTCTGTCCCTGTAGAAGGTGCAGCGGACGATGACAGGCGAGTCGGGCTTTCCATTCAGGCGATGCGCTCTGTCAAACTGAACATCACAGTCAAGTCCAGTTTGTCCACCAGCAGGTCGCCAACGACGCCTTCACATTCCGCCTGCGTTTCTGACTGTTTACGAGGGAGACCGTAGAAGATTAAATTGTTCCGCTTGGAACGTCCTTCCAGGTCGTCGGCTTTACGTTCAACATCTAGCAGCCTCTTCCTCAGATCTCATTCTCGCGACGAAGGTCTGTCACTTCTCCCTTCAGGTCTGGACCTCTTCCTGCAAGCAAGCGAAGCCATCACTGATGTCCTTGATGTCGTTTTTTATCCCATCAACCTTTGTTGGTCAACTCCTGTAGCATGGACACCACGTCTCTTAGGGAGGCAGCTCAACAGGCTGGGAGGTTGATGACTTGCTGGTCGAGGAGGTTGCTGCTTGCTCGGTGCTGGCTCTCCGGCGGTCTGAGCTCAAGCATGTCTGGCGGTAGCTGTCCTTCGTGGTCCAGGATTTGGTTCAACGTCGCCGCATTGAAGTAATAAACTGCCCAGAATAAAAAGGAGAGGAGGCAGCCTACGGTTACACCGTCCGACACTGTTTTAAGTTTCAATGTCTTCAGGCGAATGGCGATACTCGCTTGCACTCTCTTGAACATAAATGCAAGAAATACTGGGAGAAAACACCCACATCTTGTCCTGAAATCCAGCTGTGCGGAAGGCATTACACTTCATGGATGTCCTTGCTAGGTAAAAAAGTCAAATTACTTCCTGGATCCTTCGTAATTATAAAAACAAACAGAGCCAATTAACTTGCGTGTCGCACTAGTGATCGCTGCTCACAACCCCCGAGAGAGAGAGAGAGAGAGAGAGAGAGAGAGGGGAGAGAGAGAGAGAGAGAGAGTTTTCCACATCTCACTTCTCTTACAATGGATGCAGGTACACAAACACCTTACGCTGGGAGAGTGGTTCAGTGGCTCTGTTTCTGCCTCAAACAACATTTAGTAATAAAGGAATCCTGTCACAGTGTGCATATTGGAGTGTCGTCCATAAAGCATTTAGAGGTTACGGGTGTTCAAAGTCTTCAAGGGGGGTTTATATGTGAACTCCCTTCTCTTTCACATCTCAGCAACATTAGCAGGCCTGTCACAATGCCTGTCCCAAGCAGCAAAACCACGTCAAGTGTTCATCTAGAACGTGTCCTATGCAGCATTTGACCACAAATCCCTGGCCTGCGATGTGAAAAGTCGGTGCAGGGAGCTGGAGAACACAGAGACATGGTACAGGGCGACTTGCAGTATGCCCAGGGACTGACACAGCCCTACTTTTATTGTGACACAACTGAGGAGTTTGTGTCATACAGTCTGGTGTGTGATTTTCGACATGATGTTTAGATGGACGTGACGAAGATTTCTGTGAGCATCTTGCGTGCATGGAAGACATGATGGCCTGCGGAAATGGACAGGTTTGTCTTCTCTTTTCTTGTCTCTGGACACATACAGAGTTTGAAGACGTACGTACACACACACACACACACACACACACACACACACACACACACACACACACACACACACACACACACACACACACGTGCGCACGCGTGCTCGCACGTGCACGCACGCACGTACGCACACACACACACACCCCACACACACACACACACACACACACACACACACACACACACCACACACACACACACACACGCGCGCGCGCGTGCTCGCACGTGCACGCACGCACGCACGCACGCATACAGACACACACACTGCGGGCACAACCAATCTGACCTACAGGCGACCATATTCATATTTAATTTTTGGCGTCATATACTGTACCATGTCAGACAATAGCATTCACGGCAGTTAGTCAGCTCTGCCAGGCCGAAGTTTTTGTTGTGGCTAATGCAGTAATAAGACAGTCACGTGATGCCCACCCGCTTCCGCCGTAGGAAGAAGCCAGTGTCAACCTCCCGTACCTCATTCTCTCTCGGCCTGCCGTCCAAGCAAGATACGTCTTGTGCTCTGTCTCGCCTTCTCTTTGCCGTTGTGTTAAGATAGCTTTGTGTTTGCTTATTTGTTGTGGCTTGCTCGCTTCACCCTTTTACTCTTGAACCGGTGGGGCTTTGGTTTGGTGCGCTTTATTTACCTATTTAACCGCGCCATCCTCGCCTTTGTGCCTTTGTCTCGGCACTCGCGACTTCGCCTTCCGTTCTTTCGATTGTCGAAAGTACGACCTCTTGATCTGCCCACTGGTGCGCATTTATGTGTACCAAATTTATCACTGGTAAACGATCTCCTCATCTACTAACTGGTGCACATTTATTAGTACCTCCTTAGTCATTATTACAAGGTACACCAGGGGTATTTACTCTTGTCGCCATGCGCGTCACTCTTGACGATCGATCCCTTCCCGGTTAATCGATCCGCCATCTTCGATTGTGCCACGCCGGTTGCCGTCTCCGCCATGTTGCCTACCTCACACACCTTGTTCGGCGGTACTCGGCTTCCCCGAGCTCATTTTCCTGTACCTTATTTATCATTATACGGGTATAGAGATTGTCTTGCGATCTCTTGATCTACCAACTTGTGCACACTTAGTAGTACCCCATTAGTAACATTAGTTATTCGATCACATGTTTCTCGCGTTTGTGCTTTCTTCTCGGCACTCGCGTTTTCATCTTCGTTTACCGCACTCCCAGTGCCCCTCACGAGGTGGTTCGAGCTCTTTTCTATCCCTCGATCTACCTCTTTGTCTCCTCTTTGCGATCGTGCGTTCCGTGATTGTCTCGCCACCAGTGCCCAACATGGTGAAGGACATTAACGGGTCGAGCCTCTCCTCTGTTCGGGAGTCGCTCCTTGCCCCGGAGGACCCGCATGTCGATTCCAGGGGACAATCCACTCGCACCTATGATGAGCGTACGGCCGGTGTGGAGGAGGGTTCCGCGCAGGGGACGCGCGACCATCGTTACGATACCTCCTCTGCCCGTCCGGCAGACACACATCGTTGCGTTCGGAAGCGAACAGGCAATCGGCCTTTATTGCCAACTGTTTTGCTTTCTACACTGTAGAAATCCAAAGGCAAGGCTCCCCTGAAAGGACCTGCCCGTTCAAAATCTTCCCGCTCCCTGGCCAAATCGCCTGTTCGCTTCGGTCGCACACAGAGACTCTCCTATCAGGCTGCGTCCCGCGACCCTCGGCCCCCGGGGAACCTTACCGAGGCGCGGACCGGCACGGGTGACGACTCGCGGCCGGAATCACCGCCCGTCACTCGATCAGATGAGACTCGGGGCGTTAGCTTGCCCCCCACTACCGTCACGCTGTCCCATCACGCTCCCCAACCGTGTCCGAGTGCAGCCACCACTCGGACACGAGGAGCGTCATCACTCCGGTGGAGGAGTTGTGGGCAGTCTTTGGTGGGTCTCCCCACTGACCACAACTCCGGGTCAGGGACGCAGGCATCGACTAGGTCGGATCTGCGCCCTCACCCCCGACGGTCGAACCACCCCGATCGACTGTCGCACTTTCCCCTAGGGGTACAGGACGTTGGGGAGTGGACTTCTTTCGCTCCCCTATTGGGCAACGTCCGCAGTCCCGTTCCTCCGGGGGGAGGATCGACCAGCGGGACTAGGGGTACCTTTTGTCCCTTGAGGTGTCTCGTCACTGCAGCCTTCCCAGTCCGCTTCCACGCGGCCAGGGGGCTCGGCTACCATGCCACCCACCGGCCACCCTGCCATGCAGGGGGCCGGCATGGACCGCACCCGGGAGACGCAGGAGGCAGTGCTCTCCCCGGGGCGGGTACGAGAGAGCTCGCCTTCTCGCTACCCACCCCATGGTGCTCCAGGTTACCCGGGTCCCCGAGGAAACTCTGCCCCAGGGCCGCCACAGCCCTGCGTACTCCCCGGGGACCGGTGGCTCCATGCCCCCGAGAGGAACCAGTGGCTTAGGGCTGACACCCATTTGGACTCCATCTTCGGTCGCATGTGGCATCCGGCTTCTTTCAGCTGGATCGACCTGGGTCCCCCTCCCTCTCGGGCGCTGTCCGATCGGCGATCCCCTAGTCTGCCTGCAGAGTATGGAGCCACCAGGGACCCGTCCTCGTATTCCCCCACTACCCAACGAGGGCGGGACTCCCACGCACCCCTGTCCTGGCCCCCTGAAGGTGGATCTGAACATCCCTTTCAGGAACACTGACCCACAGCCTGAGGACGGGGTTGAGGGCTCCCTCCCCAGTCTGGTGACTTTTCCACCTTGGAAAGCTGGCGCCCAGATCTTGTTGTTAAGGAATCCCCTCCCTCTGACAACATTTTCTCCTTTGCCGTTACGCCGGGTTCCCCCCTGCCCAGCTATCACGGCCAAGGATAGTCGCCCCCCAGACCCTCATCCCCTTGTGGGACAGATCGGCATCTTTCGCCAGGGGTGCACAGGCCGTCCCTCCGCCGGGGATTGACTTCTTGTCAGCCCCTAACGCAGCTCCAGTAGGAGTTTTCCTCAAGGACTACGGCACTGCCTCTGTGTCTTCAGACGCTGACGACACCGACACAGACTCTAGCTTGTTTGGCGACCCCCTGATGCGCTTTCTTATTCACAAGATATCGCATCACCTTTCGGCTGAGGCGGACAGCGCAGCCAGGAGTCACTTTAACTGCCTGTTGGCAGTTGAGAGATGCTGTACTATCACAGGCCAATCTCTCAGGCCGTGCTGTCACGGTCCAAAACCCCCCCCAGGCGCTCAAGTCGGCCTTGCGGTGCATCCCTGGGCAGGACCAGTCGCTGTTCGGCAGCTATTCGACTTCGATACCAGGAGACTGACTCCCGCTCAAACCCTATCCCAGGCAGTCACCTGCCCACACCGCACGGCCCGCCAAACGCCCCAATATCCCTCTCTGCCAGCAGACACGGTCCCGGAGGTAACTGGGGGAGTCGCCCATGGGGACTCCATCCTTATACTCCTATTTCAAGACGCTACCTACGTCTCGTCTCCAAGATCGAGGTTCCAGTAGAACTGGAAGCAGTCTGTACTTGCACTGAAATCTGCTCGCAATGGGTTCCGACAAACGGCCCTAGCCTAGCAGACGACGCTCGCATTGAAGTATTGATTTTTCTCAAGGTCTCGTCCTAGTTTCCCATAGTCCCGTTTCGCGTCAAGACGCGATACTTGCTTCCGCCATTTTCCCGTCGGTGCTCAGGCAATCGATATGTCAGGAAAGTGTGCATTCAGGACCTGGGGTCAAGGTAAGCAGTACTGGTTGCTAAGGATCCCCAAAACAACATTACGTTCTATGTTCAGTGTGCAAAAGATCGCCTCATTTGGCATCTATGGGCTCGAAAACAACACACTCATGCTGACTATGGCCACACAAGCGCGTGGCTCAGTACCCTTTTACACGCGCGTTCGTATTCCAGTCTTTTCAAGCTGATGGGTAGGGAGAGTGACACTAGTTCAACCTCTACACTACCCCTCCAACTCGGGCTCCCACTCAGGCCCTGGCACAAACCACACCTCCAAACTACTACACCTTTGTTCCTCTCTGGGGTTCGTCACCAACCCCTCCAAATGCAAGCTCTCGCCCACTCAGCGATTCACCTCTCTGGGCATGAGCTTCGACACCACCTCCATGGTAGTCTCCCCGACCCCGGAGAGTTCCGCTCGCCTAGTGGACCTCATTCCCACCTTCGACTCTCTCCCCTTACTTCGGCAAGGACACTTTCGTCCCTTCTAGGGATGATGGAGTCCCTGTCTCCTTTCATTCCCTAGGCAGAGTTCCCAAGCGACAGCTTCAGGGGGAGTTCCGCCGTCATTGGTCCCAGACCAACGACAGCTGGAACCAGACCATTCCCCTAGGGCCTTGGTTCGTTTGGGCCACGGAGGAGTGGCTCAGCCCATCCACCCTGGCCCCCGGAGTTCCCATCTCCCTCCCTTCCCAGGCCCTGGAACTTTACAACAGACGCCTCCAACTCGGGCTGGGGGGCCCATTTGGAGAGCAGTCACGCCTCGGGGGTTTGGGATCCTCTGACTGCTCGTCTTCACATCAACATCTTGGAACTGGAGGCGGTCAGGCTCGCCTCCTCCACTTCCAGTCCATAGTCTCCCACCGATTCGTTCTCCTTTCACGGACAACACTTCGGTAGCTTGTTACATCAACAAAAGGGGGGGGGGGGGGGGGCACACTCCATCGGCCTCTCCCTCCGTACAGAGGCCCTCCTCCCCTGGTGTCACACGCAGGGGGTCACCCTTCGCGCGAGACACATAGCAGGGACACACAATATCCTGGCAGACACTCTCAGCCTCTCCAAGTCTGTCCTCCACACGGAATGGACCCTCAGCAGGCATACCTAACAACTGTGTCGGAACATTGGTTCAGACCCATGATCGACCTGTTTGCCACACGGTTCAACTATCGTCTGCCAGTGTATGTGTCTCCGGTCTCGAACCCCCGGGCTTCCTCCATCGACGCCCTATCCCTTCCCTGGTCTGGCCTCATAGCTTATGGCTTTCCCCCGCTTCTCGATCCTCCACAAGGTGATCAGGAAGGCGAGACTCGAGAGACCCAGGCTCATTCTCATAGCCCGTGGTGGCCCACTCAGTCCTGGTTACCGGACCTCAAGTCCCTCACTCACGCACCCCCTCTTCGGTTTGAACACCAGGTGGGACATGCTCAGGCAACCCCGTTCGGGTCTCCCTCACGCCATCCCCAGATGCTTCACCTCCACGCCTGGCTTCTGTGCCAGCCCGGTTGCGAGTAGCTAGATCCACCTCTCGAACGGACAGGTCCCAGTCCGTCCTCAATATCCTCTCTATCGCTGGGGCCTCTCAGGAACTCCGAGACCTAGCCATGTCCTCTCGCAGAGCTAGCACAGAGTCCCTTTACATTTACAGATGGAGGAAATGGGTCTCATGGTGCGAAGACAATTCTGTCTCTCACAATCGCCCCTCCAATATCCAGATAGGAAATTTCCTGTCCCACCTTAACCTCTCTGCTAGCTCCATCCGGGGCTACAGGTCGGCCATCTGCACGACCATCCGCCAAATGGGCGGACCTTCCTTGAGAATGACTTCCTTCTCAGACAGATCTCCAGAGGGGCTGCTCTTCGTGAGGCCCAATCCCCTAGACGTGTTCCCCTTTGGGACCTCTTCACTTACTTGACGTCCTCAGGAAACCCCCCTTTGAGCCTGTCTCCTCCATTCCCTTCGACCTTCTGTCTATGAAGACTACCTTCCTCCTCGCCCTCGCTTCCGTCAGAAGGCGAGGCGAGATCCATGCCCTTAGCGGGGGCCCCAGAGACATTGCCTTCCACAGAAACGGCTCCGTCTCTCTTAAGTTCCTTCCCGAATTCCTAGCTAAGAACCAGGAACCCGGTAGTGCCTCTCCTTACCTCGTCATCCGCCCGCTGGCGGATACACTAGGGGGGAGAAACCTCTTCGGACATAGCCCTTTGCCCCTCTCGAGGTCTAACACACTACTGGGAACGCTCGCGCCCCCGGCGCGTTTCGCAAGACGTCTCCTTATTTCCATCAACCCAGTAATACGGAAGACATCTCAGCTGGCACTGTCTCTAGGTGGCTCTCCAAGACGGTCAGAACGGCCTATTCCCAGGCATCCAAGGACCTCCCCGTCTTGTCCCCCGGGCTCATGAGCTCAGAGCGCTCGCCGCTTCGGCAGCATTCCAGCACTCTGTTCCCATGCGCCACCTCCAGGAGGCAGCCTTCTGGCGTTCGGAAAAATCCCTTCATAAAATTTTATTTAAGGGACATCCGCATGACCAGGGCTGATGGTTCTAATGGGATATCCTTTGTGGCGGCTAATGCATCCATATCGGGTAACCCCAGGAACCACTAGGGCACTCGCCCTCCTCCTTTTCCTATGAATTCTGCTATTGTCTGACATGGTACAGTATATGACGCCAAAATGGGGAGTTTGTATTATACTCCCTGTTTGGCTAGTATACTTACCATGTCAGACTCTAATGCCCGCCCTGCCTTCCCCACTAGCGCCAAGGTTCTGGGGTTACCTTGCGCGCAGGCCTCGATGAACGAGGTACAGGAGGTTGACACTGGCTTCTTCCTACGGCGGAAGTGGGTGGGCATCACGTGACTGTCTTATTACTGCATTAGCCACACAAAAACTTCGGCCTGGCAGAGCTGACTAACTGCCGTGAATGCTATTGTCTGACATGGTAAGTATACTAGCCAAACAGGGAGTATAATACAAACTCCCCATATTGGTATCACAGAAGCTGCAATCCATCTTACAGTTCTTATTCATACAACTTAAACTTATCTTACTGGTAAGTGTGTGTGTGTGCTGTGTGTGTGTGTGTGTGTGTGTGTGTGTGTGTGTGTGTGTGTGTGTGTGTGTGTGTGTGTGTGTGTGTGTGTGTGTGTGTGTGTGTGCTTGCGTGCGTGCGTGAGTGTGTGTGGGGTGGGTGTGTGTGTTGGTGTGTGTGTGTGTGTGTGTGTGTGTGTGTGTGTGTGTGTGTGTGTGTGTGGTGCGAGAGAGAGAGAGAGAGAGAGAGAGAGGGAGAGAGAGAGAGAGAGAGAGAGAGAAGACAGACAGACAGACAGACAGACAGACAGACAGACAGAAAGAAAGAAGGAGAGCTGAGGTGTGATTCTTCTCCACGTACTGCTCTTAGGTGAGCGAAGGATCCCAAGACAGGAACAAACTTGTTAATGATATCGTTGACGTTCATGCTTAGGTCCTTTGAATGCCAGCAAGTACATCATAGTACATGAATCGATCACAAATAAACACATACAAACACAACACTGATGAAAACAAACTTTTAGTTTTTCTTGAACTGACAGTTGTTTTGCAGTTTCAATGAATTTTTTCCACATTTTTTCTTCCAGTCGGTGAAGTCAAACCGCGTACACTGTTTATGTTGTCAAAGTCTTAGACTATCTATTAGGTCATCTGTTGTAATGAATGAGGATATCACTGTTTATGTTGTCAAAGTCTTAGATTATCTATTAGGTCATCTATTTTAAAGAATGAGGGCATCACTGTTTTATGTTGTCAAAGTCTTAGACTATCTATTAGGTCATCTATTGTAAAGAATGAGGACATCACTGTTTATGTTGTCAAAGTCTTAGACTATCTATTAGGTCATCTATTGTAAAGAATGAGGACATCACTGTTTATGTTGTCAAAGTCTTAGACTATCTATTAGGTCATCTGTTGTAAATAATAAGGACATCACTCTTTATGTTGTCTAAGTATTGAACTATCTAAGCTACACACAAAAAGTTAAGGATCACTTTCACAAACATTCATAACTGTCAAAATAAGAAAGTCAATGCGTTGAAGTTTGGCCAACATTTAATTTCATTCTTTAGTGATAACGACGCGCAATTGCCTTCAATCTCGAGCAATCGTTTGGTGTGTACATTTGATTTAAGTGGGTGCGTATCCAAATTTGATTTCCCAAAGTCATTGAAATCACAAGACAGGGCATAGTGATGCCCCCAAAAGCTCAGTAATGCGTGTAACCACCATGGCTGTTCTGGCACTCGACGCAGCGAGTCCTCGTTGAGTTGACCAGGTTGGTGAAGATCCTCTGTGGAAGCGCCTGCCACTCAGCCTGCAACATCTGGTAGAGGTGTTGGGCATCCCTGGGAGGGGTGGCTCCTCACTTTGTGACCCAGCTCATTCCAGAGGTTCTCAATCGGGTTGAGATCGGGACTGCATGCTGGCCACTCCATTCTGTTGACTCCAGACTGCTGCAGGAAGTCGTTGACCACCTTGCCCTGTGGGGGCGAGCGTTGTCATCCTGGTAGACAGCCCTCGTCAC
>JAFLJL010002510.1:0-26188 GCA_018398815.1 Conus ventricosus | reverse complement strand
TTAGCAACTGCGTCCCCATGTAATTTTGGTTTAACAATGCCAAGGCAAATCCGATCTTCCCCCCTAAGGTTTTTTTTAATTGTATCCATGCTACAAACTTTAATGGGTTTCGTTTTATAGGAAAGCTGAAAACTCAGCCAGTTGGGGCCGCTTTTCACAAACAAATGACCACCATCTTTTACTTCAAAATCATTAGGGTCTAAAACTTCAGGAGGTTTTAGGCCTAACTTTTGTAAAATGCTTCACCCTTTAAACTTTCTGTTAATTTACGCCGACTTTCTGCTAATGTACTCCCGATTTCTGCAAATTCATCCTGCAATGAGAGCGCCGATCGATGCTGCTCCCAAGGGGAATCACTCATGTCGTCTCCAGGATCAGGAACATCATAATCTTCATCAATGCCTGCCATGTTTTTAAATAATTAACTTTTTTTTGTTTTATAAAAAATGTCACAAGCATATGGCTCGATTCTTGACCCGCATAGAAGACTGAAAGAACCCTTTGGCGTGAAGGGAAATAAACGGAAAATATACCGTTCCAAAAAAATCCATCTACTATTGATGCAGATCAAATTCTTACTGTCAAATTTCCAAACCTAGGAGCGGATGAAGTGATTGTGCCAGGCTCTGCGCGTCTTACTTTCAAAATAGAACTCGCTTCAAACAACAGACCTAAGCAGGACAGTTGTACAGAATCTGGGCGGGCAATCGTTAAGAAAATTTCTATAAAACTTGGGGGGCAAGAAATATTTTCTTTACATAATGCAGACATATTTTTAACCTATTCTGATCTATGCTAATTGAGAATGAAAAGGGCTGATCTTGCGTTTCAAGGAATCGAAAATGAAGTAGCACTAAAACATAGAATAGGCGCTGAAGTTGATAAAGACAACAAAAAGCATTTAGCTGTAAGTTATGCGTATGGAAATCGCTTTTTCATACCCCTAGATTTTGAGTTGTTAAAAGCGCATGCCCCATACTTTCAAGGAGCATTAAAAGACAGATTGTCATATGAACTAACTTTTAATGACTACAAATATGTTATTATATCTGAAGACACCGAAGCAAAGTACAGAAATTTCTGACATCTCGTTAGAGTTTGACGTTGTTAGCAACCCTAACTTAGCACGGCAGATCGAGCAACAATATAAGTCAAAATTAGCAATATCTTACGAAAGAGTGATTCATCATTCTAAATATCCTAAAAGCAGGGCAGACACTATATGGAATTTTAGTTTTAGTGCCACAGCAAGATCGCTTAAAGGTATTTATTGCTGTGTGAAGATGAAGAACCATTCAAAGACAAACTGAAAAGCTTATTAATCCTAAAATAACAAAAGTGCAATGTACAATTGAGGTAGTCCTAACCAAATCTACGCTAGCGGGCTTAAACCTTATCAACATTTGATGAAATAAGAAAAACTGTTTGGAGGGGGGAGGTGTAGAAATCCAACAGTTGACCTTGTGTCTAAAGATCTACATCTTCACAGCGTTAGACTTGATGATTATTTAACAACGAAATACGGTTTATGGATTGACCTAAGGTCAACAGAGATAATCAGTTACATGGAAGCGGGAGAACTGTTAGAGACATAATAAACATTCAAATTGATAAAGAAAAAGATGCTGATAAACCACTTAATGTATATTTTGTTTTTAATATATGATGCGCAGCTGAATATTCAAGATAACAGATTAGAAGATATAGAATACTAAATTATTTTTTTATTTTTTAAAAAAGCATGTCTGTTCAGATTTATCCAAATGTGCCAGAAGAAGGATAGTAGAAACCCCTAACATAAAAACCTTTAGATTAACAAACATTACACAAATGCAGCAAGTACTAGAGCAGGACCTTTCAAAATACAGCAAAAACCAAACGAAGGTATTCTGCTGCCTTTAATGCTGTTACATATGTTAATACTGGAACATCAACTATAAGCGCTCTATCGGCAGGAAACAAGTGTTGGTCTCTTAGCAACAGGCGTAGGTGCACCCGCAGCTTTACCTCTAGGCGGTTTGTCTTTAGCTCTTGGCCTGTGCTCATTAGTTGTAAGTACTTTCCAGCAAAAAAATAAAAACTAAACTCCAAAAGCACACAGCCATGGTTCAACTAATAACAGCTAAACTTAGTTCCTTCAAACTGACAATAAATAAAGCACTAGCTGACTCAAACATCACGGATGAAGAATTTAGTCGTTTACAGGCTGATTTTGAGGACTACAAAAGACAAAAGTTTGATCTTCAAAGAAAGGCAAGGACAACTTTTTTTCAACAGCCAGACAAACCGATCAGATAAAAAAGGAATGTTTAAAAAGAGTAAACGAAACATTAAACTCTGTTCTAAACAGCTCACGTTAACAACCCCAAAGGGCGTTTATACTTTCGTTTATGAGTCCAAGAATAAAAAGACCGTTGATATTGATTCTGATTAAGACGACTTTGGGAGTCGATGTATTTTTTTTTAATTTAAATAAATGTGTTATGTTAAAAACTCAACATGGCTAAGATATATGAAGGTCCAGACGAATTGTTGAAGGAATGCTTAAGGGAGAGCGTTTGTAAAAAAGCTTTAAATGTTTTTTTAATCTGAAGTATTGATTCAAAAACATACAGGAAGGTTTGTAATGCAATTTTAAATTCCAGTAAATAACAAAACCCCCAGTTAAAAAAAAGTTATTTTTTAATCGACTACATAACAAAAATAAAAAAACTAAAATTGGATCAAAACTAAACAACAATATTTTTCCCTCAAATTTTAAACCCGTTGGGGGCAACAACTTTAAAAACAGTTTGAGGGGCCCTGCTGAAGAAGCCAAAATGAGAGCTCGGTTGGTCAAGGGCGAAGCTTAGAGATAGTTTAAAACGGCTAAGATGAGCTTTGTGGGAAAGGCCCTTACATTCCGCTTCCCCCAGCTTGGTCGAAAAAGCATTTCAAAAACATAAAAATTCGACAAAAAAATTTTTTCATGGGGGGTTTTTCTTGCAAGGCTGATCACTCCCAAAAACGCAGAAATGTCTAACTATTGGTTAATCAATGCAAACTTAAAGGGAATTTTTCCCTGTTATGTAATCAAATTGTCATTTTTTGAAAAACAAAACAAACCAATAACTGTTAATATCTACACAGGGATAGGAAAAAAAATTAAGCCCTTTAAAGTGTTAAGAACACCCCAACTGGGAACCAGACAAAAATATGTTGACTTACTACGTTTTTTCCCAGCAGGGTTACCGCTTTTCACTTTGATACAAAAAAGATAAACAAGCAGCTACTTCAAAAAAGGACATAAACAAGTTCTTGAAAATTTTAAAAAAGAATTCCATCTGTTCAAGGCAAGCAACATAAAAACACTGTACGGCCAGTTGGAAAAATCGAACTTTTTAAGCCCCCACCTGGATCAAAGTTATTTTTTGAAATGGAAAGGGAGAAAATTTAAAACCAAAAGTTGTTTACGAACTTCGAAACCTTTTTCCTTATAAGGGACCACACCAAAAAAATTTAAAAAAACATTTTAATGAGTAATCACAATTTGCTCATTTCCCTTCATCTTGTTAGGTCAATGGTGCCTTTCAAACCAGTTTTGTATAGGGGAGGGATGCGCAAAACATTTTTAAACCTGCAGAAAGTCGTAATGCCTTTTTAATAATCTAAACTTTCTAAAAATAAAATGACCCTGAAGACAAAACAAAAAAATCACCCACATTGTTGGATTTGGTTAGGCTTATCAAGCAACGAATGACAGAAAGAACCATGATCCTCAGCGAAAAGTTCAGAGGAGCACAACAAAAAATCAATCTTAAACAAACTTTAACCCTGCACAGGAACCCCCTATATTCTTACAATTGCAGGTTACACTTCCCCTTTTAAAATGAAAGCGTAAACGACCCTTTTAAGTGTCATCTTTCACGTCATAAAAAAGTACATGTGTTTCACTTTAAATAACATGTCTTTTTATGACTCTATGCAGCACATGGGGGGCTCGTTAGAGTCACGCTATGTTTAAAGCCTGCCCAATAACGGAAGAAATTTTCCCCAACACTTTTAAAAGGGGGTGTTTACCCTTATGAATACATAACATTGGGGAAAGGTTTGAAGAAATACCTTCCTCCAAAGGGGCGCGTCTTTTCTAGTCTTAGGGGAAAGGACATCATGATTCCGATTACCGCTTTCCAAGTGCTGCAAAGTTAGAGTTAAACAAGGGAGATTTATATTCATATTGAGGGCTACGTTTGTTTTTTGGGAAATTTTTTTGAAAATTACAGAAAGCCCCGCATAAACATTAAGCCGGACCTGCGCTATTTTTCTGCCCTGGGAGGGTTTTTATGTTTCCTTAAAAGTTTACGGAGTACAGTTTATTTATTTTTAACCTCCAAAAGCTTCAGATGATTAAAAAGGATTGGTGGGGAAATTTATATGGGTCGCACCTTTAGAAAAGAAACAACAAATACTTGGATCATTATGATCCAATAAAGGTCAACTATCTCATGTTTTTAGATGCAAACAACTATATAGGGGGGCAAGGGCGCAATCACTTTTTACGAAACTTTAAAATGTACACGACGCAGTACGAAAATATTCAAAAACATTAAAGTGGTTGAGCAGTTTACCCAGATCACAGCGGGTTTTCATTCTAAATTGATTAAATATCCTCGGGACCCCATGCCCGATAATAACTTCCTTAGCACAGAAAGTCAAAGAGGGCAAAAAACAAACCCCCTAAATTTTGCCCCTAACTTCGTGGAAAAAAAAATTAGTCTGCATTACAATTCACAATTTATTTAAGAATGGTTTAAATTTGACGTTTTCATCGTGTAATTTTTTTGATCAAGAAAATTTTCATGAAACCCATACATAAAAGAACATGATCCAGAACAAAACCCCAAAACTTCGAAAAAGACTTTTTCAAGCTGAAAACAACAGCTCTTTGGGAAAGACTAGGGGGAAAAACCGCACAAGCGTAAAAGTCATTTTGGTCACCAAAAACGAAGCAATTAAGCTGACTCTAAACCAAATTTAACAGGACTTCAAAGATTTCATGATATTTTTTGGGTATAATGATGACAAAAAAAAAAGTCAAATTTGGGATAACCCCGTTTTTTTTGGGGTTTTGTTTAGAATTATCAAAGCTTTTGAGTTAGAATTTCTTTAATATTTTTAAACCTTGACCTATCCCTCTTTACACAGATAAGCCGTTTTTTTTATAGAAAACCCTACTGAAAAATTTAAAGGGGGAATTAGAAGTCTAAAGGCATGCGGGGGGGTACGACCATCGAATCCAAAAAATTCGCCTTGCATTTAACTTTAACAAAAGGGTTTTTGAAAGATAAGGATAAAATTTTGGGGGGGTGATCAAGGGGTTTTGGGTAAGGTAAAAAAGTACAGATTTCGACCCGGGAAAAACCCTCAAAAAACAAAGGGAAATTCCAAGGTTTTCAGTCAAACAAATCCCATACAAATATAAAAAAGCATTGTTTTGGGGATAAGACTTTTCGTCATGACAACTTAAAACTACGTCTAATACATAGACAACACAATGTTGAACAAAAAGTCATTAGATAAAAAAACACAAAAAATATTTTTAATCCCCGAGTTTTCATATGCAATTGGGCACTGGGAACGGGAAATTTAAAAACTTCTTCGCCCTCGGGGATTATTTTTTCCTTAAATTTTTTTTCTAGAAAAACAACAATCTCCAATTTCCAAATTTTTTTTTTGTTTTTGACGTGCTCAATTTTTTTTTTTTTATTTCAAAATATTCTTTTTTCCCCTATTTGTAAAATTTGGGGTTTTGGGGTTAGGGATTGGGTGCAGTGCCATGTGCCGATGAATCCTCGAATTTTTTCTTTAACGAAATTTTCGTATCATATATTCTGTATTAATTCCCAATAGAAACAGCATAATGATTCTGTATTTAAATTCCAAATTCTTTCTTTATCTCTTTTTTCCTTTTATGTTTTTCTTTTGGGTTTCCCTTTTTAAATTAAAATATTTTCGTAAATCGTTAAAAGGGGAAAGTGCTGGGGATTATTTAGTTCTTTCCTTTTCAAAAATCTTTGAGGGCTTGTTTTTTTTGTGTCATTTCTCAAAAATAATAACAGGGGGTTTACTTTAAATTCTTTTTTTTTATTGTCAACCTCAAATGATCTGTTCCCTGAAGGGTGTCCCCCCCTGTTCTCCCGCAAATAAAGGGACCACTTTCAACCAAATGAAAATTTGTTTGCTCTCCTTTAAAAACATTTTTTTTTGTTTTTTGATTGCTTGACTGGGTTTTTGACCTTTAATTTAAATTTTCATTTTCATTGCGGAGAATGGGGCATCTTCTAAACCCATTCTTGTTGCAGAATTGCCAAAACTTTGTATCTGGAAGAAAAACTTTCGAAACGTTTGTTAAAGTTTCAACCCCAAAATGTGATTTGAATCCTGGGAAAGCCTCTTTTTAAAGGGAATTATGTTTTAAAATAATTATTAAATTGGGCCTTTTTAAAATTTTTTCCACATCAACTTAATAAACAATAATAAAGGGGCCCCGTTTGGTAAATTTTAGCAACAGCAAAACAAACCACTTTTTGTTAATGGTTTGCATTTTTATCTTTAAGCTTTTCAAAGACTGTAAATCTACTTAAATCTTTTTCGTAATTTATTGGGTAAAAATAGAAATCATTTTGATGGGGGTCGTTTTTGGGGTTTGTTCACAAAGTGCGGCCCCCTGATTCGTTTAGGCCAGGTAAATAATTTGCCAATCGTTTTTAGATAACCATTTCCCTTTTTTTTGTTCACTGACTCCGTGCTTGGTTCTTTTTGATTCTGTTATTCCCCTTCCCAAAATCCTTTTTTGGGGAATAATAGATTTTTTTCTTTTTTTTTCAGCCAATATTATCGCAACAAAAAACACAACGGGCTACCCCAAAAACAATAAACCCATTTCTTGATCTTTTTTTTTTTCTGATTTGGGTATTTTAAAATCCGGGGTTTTGGGGGGGGCAATGTCTCGATTGGTTTGCCGTTAAAAGATAATATTTTTTTTTGCTTATCAAATCTTTAAATGTGAACGCATGTCCTGTTTTTTTTTGTGCGTTAATAAAACTAACTCTCAAATTTTCTGCTTTCATAGTAATCTTCTGCGGCCTTTTTCTTTCCCTAGCTTTGTTATGTCTTTTTCTTCGCGTCACCCCAGTTTACTAAAGGTAAATTTTTTGCTAAAACAAACGCATTAAACACGCCCCAAACATCATTACATAACCTTTTTTAAAGTATTTTTTTTTTAATTTTTAAATTTATACGCTGGAAATTTTTCCCTTCTTAAAAAAAATCTTTTTGTAGCAAATAACGGGGAATAAAACAATCAGCTTTGCTGACTTCAAATTGTTTTCCCCAAACTGCCGGGTTTTTTTTTTAACAGGGTTTTACCCAACATTGTTATCCTACACTTAACCCCCAATGCAGAATGGTAAACAAGGGTTGGTAACGTTTTTTTTTGGTGCTATTTAAAAAAAAAATAATTATAATTAATTTAAAAAAAAAATAACACGATACTACTAAACCCTTTTTAATTTTTGATGCAAATACATTTATGACCAACTTTATCCCCAAAAGAAAGTTTTTTTCTTTGCAGCAGTGGAAAAAAAAAACAGAACCTGTAATTCAGAAAGAAAAAATTCAACAATTTCCCCCCACAAAATTTAAAGTACACACAGTAGAGCGCAAGGGGCAAAATGGAAAAAGTGGCCCAAACGTTCTTAGTTTTACACAAATATTAGTGATTTCGCCCATTTAATCGAACAAAATTTTATTATGATTTAAAAGCAGGGTCCATTTTTTCAAAGTTTAGATCTCTAGCTTGATCTATACAAAAAATTTGGGAACATTACTGTCGCCATTAATCATGGGATTAATTACTTTTAATCATATAGATTTTGTTTCCCTTCAAAATGAACGAGCCAGAAAATCAGCAGAATCAGAAAACACTGAATCAGGTGGAGAAAGTGACCAGTAAAAAGCCTCCTCATCCTGGGCGTGTTGCAGCAGGAAAAAGATTAGCAGAGTGGAACAAACGAACAAAATTAATGTTACAATCACAGAATATAACTCATACTGAAAACATAACACCGCCAATGCCAACAGTTGTTTCAATGCCAGCTATAAAAACATCAGAACAAGAACAAGTTGATTCAAGGCCTACAACACCAAAGTCTTCATGGAATATTGAACTTAAAACAGTTGTCACTTTGAGCGTCATTGCTGCTGCTGGGGGTGGTTATTACGGTTATAAAATATATAAACAACGACAGCAAAAACCAAAGCTGTCAAAAAAATCTCAACCACTAAATACAGAAGTCGAACAAAAAAGCATGCCAAAACCGCCAACAACAAAAGATCATTTTGATCCATTTCAGATGCAATAATACTTTAAGAACTTAATAAATAATTATAAGTTAACTTGAATAAGAACTTGGTTGTACTTAGGGATGACTTAATTACAATCTTGAGGTAACTTAAGTTAAGAACTTGAGGTGACTTGATCAAGAACTTGAGGTGACTTGAGTAAGAACTTGATTAAGAACTTGGCGTGACTTGATTAAGAACTTAATTAAGAACTTGGGGTGACTTGGGGTGACTTAGGGTGAAGGCGTCAAGTGTTTCAAAGTGGAAGGTTGCCAAAAAGTGGAACTACTAGGACCGCTTCTTGGGGTGACTTGATTAAGAACTTAATTAAGAACTTGGGGTGACTTAATTAAGAACTTAATTAACCCCTTCGCTGCTATCATATTTTGCTAAGTCCCATGCTAAGATATTTTTTAGAAAAACACAAAAATCACGCCTATGCTTTTCATTTGCTTATAATTCAGAAGATATTGAACATAGCTACATAAAAGTATATATCAAATGAAAGGAAATTGAATGAAGAATCTGTTTGTAACAATAACATAATGGAATGATATGCTAGAATAACACATGAACTCCTTGAAATACAATACAAAAAATGAAAAAATCAATCATGACATTATTAGGTGATGCTGGAGCTCACAGCAGTTCATAGCACATTTTGTATTGAACATTTGCAGTGTACAATGATCCAGGAGGCAGTGTCCAGTCACAACATAGCACAGTCTAGCCACACAAAGAATGAAAGGCGTTTATCTCCCAGTTTCTGTCACCTGTAGAATTCCGAAAAACACAAAAATCACGCCTATGACTTTCATTTGCTTATAGTTCAGAAGATATTGAAGATAGCTACATAAAAGTTATATCATATGAAAGGAAAATGAATGAAAAATCTGTTTGTAACAAAAATATAATGAAATGGTATTCCGGAATGTCACATGAACTCCTTGAAACGCAATATAAAGAAATGAAGACATCAATCATGATATAATCAGATGATGCTGACCTCACAGCAGTTTATAGCAAACTTTGTGTTGGAGTTATACAGTGTACAAAGACCCAGGAAGCAGTGTCCAGCCACACCACACCACAGCCTAGCCACACAAAGAACGAAAGGTGTGTAGATCTCCCAGTTTCTATCGCCAGTAGAAACACTGAGTGTGATAGTTCCAGAAGCAGTCTTCCAAACACAATCCTGGTTTGCTGGGGCAGTCTGGGCAGTAATACCTGGTGTCTTTCCTCTGCCCTTTCTTCCAGCAGACACGGCACCTCTTTGATGGCCGTGCTTTTGTTGGAAGGGGGCAGCACACCGATGAAGTGTCGAGCACACAACCTGACAGCATGGTCGTCCTCAGCATTAGCTGGATCTTTGTCGCCAAAAATCATCTCATTCATGGCTTCTTTCGGGAAGTCAAGGAAGAAGCTGCTGTGACCATCCTTCCTGAACACAATGTGTTCATTCTGCATCCAGCACCAGCAGGTCCAGCAACAGGCCCAGCACCAGCAGGTCCAGGCTGAACATCATCTCCATGCTGCATCAGCCTAGCTGTAACACATTGAAAGCAAGAGTTCAATTTTCTACAGAAATATTTCATGAAATAAAAAGAAAATGTACCACACACACACACACACACACACACACACACACACACACACATATGAACACACACACACACACACACACACACACACACACACACAGTGTAAACAAGCCACACCCCCTTCTGTTAGTCCAATAAAACTCAAATAAACGGCATTCAAAATGATAACAATCTTTTGTATCTACTCTTGTTTTCAGTTTATGAAAATATTCACAAACACATACACACCATAAGCGAACAAACATACACAAACTGAAATTGGGTCATTAGCATACCACGCCCCCTTTCATTTTCATCAAGCAAACACTGCAAACAATCCAATGAGTTATGCTTCTGAACAAGTAACTTCACTGCAACATTGTTTAGATCAGTGTTATTTATCACTGTGTGCTTTCTGTTTTCTAGAAAAAGTATCATCAACACACACACACACACACACACACACACACACACACACACACACACACACTTACCCACGCACACACACACATTTCCCCCTACTCCACCCTGCCCCTCATACGAACACACACAGGCCATAGGGAAGAGTTGGGCACACATCGGTAAGAAACACTTGTAAACCACAAGCAAACCAAACACACGCAGCGTGACTGAGAGCGAGCGAGCGAGCGACTGACACTGGCACATGAGCCCAACGCCTTGAAAGTCGGTCAAGCACACTGGTCATTGATGACCGGCTCGCTCGCTAACGCGGCCCCGATCAGCGGTACAGACATACAATACACGCACTTGGTTGTTCTATTCATAATTATACTGAGAAGAAAAACAACACCATTATGTTATAAAATTGAATGAATCTCTCAAATACACTCACCTGCGTCTTGAATTATTGGATCTCCATGCTCTGAGTCTGACTCTGACGACGAGTCACTCAAAGCTTCTTCCACTTCCAGATCAAACTCTTGGGTCGTTAGCATCAACTTCACGAAGTTCGATGCCAGCTGGATCAAAATCTTCATCTCCACTATCTTCATCTCGGTAAATTTCGTAAATAACCTCTGCAACTGTATAGCTTCGTCGTGCGCCAGCCATGGCTTCGAATACTGAAAGTAGGACTTCACAGTACCTTGCTTATCGATCGTCATAAATTATGTAAATGAACCAATTACCTTGAACAAATGGTACACCAAAAGCAAAGAGTGGTCAAGGGAGCTTATCAAATCATAAATAGAGGGATTTTCGGCAATGCTGGACGAAACAGAAAGAGTGTTGAATCATGACGGACAATGTTCGTCAACAGCGCATTGCAGGCGGCACTTTTCATGACGGACACTGTACGTCAACAGCGCAGTGAAGAGGTTAAGGACTTGGGGTGACTTGGAGTACACACACTTTCATACAAATTTATTGAGAAATCTTTCATACGTGCAAAAGGGTGCGCTTGGCTTAATACCAAAGTTGCTCCTTCAAGAGCGGTTTTGACCTAGTTACTAATCCAAGCGTTGGAAAGCGAGCAGACGACACTTAATAATTAAACATGTACCGGGTGTGGCAGGGCACTTGGCTTAATGCCAAAGTTGCTCCTTCAAGATCAGTTTTGTCCTAGTTACTACTGGGGAGATAGGGAGGTGCTTGCAGGGAAATGGGGAAGGGCGTTGAAGCAGGTGAAGTAAGAACTATTTTTAGATACCGTTCAAATCCAAACGGTTTTACCAGTCCGCCACCAAAAGCACTTATCAAAGACCTGAATGAATAAACAGGATCTCTTTCAAAGGTCTATTGGCAGCCACCTGAAAGGCAGCCTTTGTATGTGAAGCGGAGCGTAGACAGCAAAACGACAAAGCAGGCAACTACAGCAGGAACAATCCAAAAAAGTCTGATCTCCTCACTGCTGATAACCTTTAACCGCTCTAGCGCTGGAAAAACGTCTTGCCACTGTGACCTTTGACCGCTTCAGGGTGGAGCGCTAGTTCTCTCTCACTGCTACGATCATTACTATTTTAGAAGCCCGTCACAGTAGTCAGAAAACTTGACAGACAGGTGGTTATATATAGCTGTTTCTGTTTTAGAACCGATCTCTGTCTTGAATTAACAAGCTTTCAAGGTGCTTGTGTATTCATCAATAGTAGGCTCTCGTTTTTTCTTTCTCCTCACCTTCCAAAAAAGCAATACTTCTCTTTAGCTTAGGAGGTAAAGAACTGGGCCCGCCTGATTTTCTTTGTTTATAGATACTCCGCCATACAGTTGTAATAAAACACATGATCATCTATAGCAAGAAGCTGTTCCTCTGTGAACAAAACACATCCGTCTGCATTGAAAGCCATGGCTAAACTGAGAGGGCGCTGGTTCTAGATCGTCATGTCCGGTCACGGGGTATTGCACCTTGCCAAGTCATAAGACCCAACAACACAAATTAAGTAATCAGGTGTCAGCCTAATGACGGGCCTCTGGATTTCCATGTCTGTGAAGTATTCTGGCAGTGTGGGAAATTTCCTTCCTTAAGCAGGCCAACAATGAGTGATTAAAAGGCATGTCTGTCTGTCTGTCTGTCTATCTACTTCGTTTTATAAGATTTATCATGCTAGGATAAGTGTGTGGATTTTAAAAGACTTTAGAGAACAAAACAGAGACGCATTTGATAATGTATGCGTGAAAATGATGTTATTGAAAATGATCAGGAAAAACACAGGATTAAGCAAAAACTAAAATCTGAAAAGTTTAGTAAATTAGTATTGAAAACGGATAATCCTACACAGTATGTTTGTTTGTAAAAAATCGTTATTTTTTTGGTTATTGAAGTCTTACTTGTCAGAGAACAGTAAAATGCCCATCCTAGCTTCAACCGCCCGAAACTGGGTTTAGGGCGGTTGACCTAGGATTGGCATTTTACTGTTCTCTCACGCACGCACACACACACACACATGCACGCGCGCGCGCACACTCACGTAAAACACACACACACACACACACACACACACATACACACACACGAGAGAGACAGACAGACAGACTGGAAGGAGGGGGAAAAGAAACAGATTTTTTGTTGTTGTTATTCTGTCAAAAGGGATAACAAATATTTCTGGGTTTTGCACGTGACCATATTTCAGATGAACTTACCATCTGTGTGTGGGGAAAGAATACACAAACGCGCGCGTGCCCACCCGCACGCACGCACGCACGCACACACACACACACACGCACACACACACACGGAGACACACACACACACACACACACGGAGACACACACACACACACGAACACACGCACGCACGCGCACGCACGCACGCACGCACACACACACACACACACGGAGACACACACACACACACACACACACACACACACACCACACACACACACACACACACACACACACAAATATACCCTGCGGAAAGAGCATATAAGAAACCCCAATCACTTATCATCCGCACTGGGAGCAAAGAGCAGGATTCACGAGGCAGTCATGTTTAAGAACATAAGCATATATAATGTTGATATTCAACATTCTTTTTTATGCCAGATGGTTCTCGGGTCAGTGAAGAACAGGTGGTAATCTTCTTGTCGATGGCAGATGGCAGAGAGAGAGAGAGAAGAGAGAGAGAGAGAGAGAGAGAGAGAGAGAGAGAGAGAGAGAGAGAGTCTCAGAGACAGAATCTGAGAGGGAGGAGAGGAAATGAAAGAGAGAGAGAGAGAGAGAGAGAGAGAGGAGAGAGAGAGAGAGAGAGAGAGGAGAGAGAGTCTGAGAGAAAAAGAGAGACAGAAACAGAGGGAGAGTCAGACAGACAGACAGACAGAGAAAGAGAGAGCGAGAAAGAGAGAGAGAGCGGGAGTCGTGTAACGTAGTATAGTACAGTGCGATGCAAGTCTACTATACTGCAAGGTGGTTGTTGAGATGCGGTCGGTGAAATGCAGTCGTGTTCGTAGCGCTTATAGGTACTGTGTGGTCACACGCCACAAATGGGATTTTGCACGAAATGGCTACATAATCCGTGTAAGCGTTTATGGTGTAGCATACATTTCAGCCCAAAAAAAAAAAAAGGACTGTTAAACTGACAGCTAATCAAATGACCAGCCCTCCCACCAATCGTTCCACTTGTTTTTAGGGTTTCTCCCGTTTAAATCATTCACAAACCAAGATAAATTTATTATGTGCTACCCCTTACCTGACGTCACATATCAGCCCTTCGTACTCACCCGTGACCCTATCCTTGCGCTGGGTGATTTTCTCCCGAAATAGTCCCACTCCTTTCAAACTTCATCTGTCTGCCTGGAACCACCTGGCACGTTATACCTGGAACCACCTGGCACGTTATACCTGGAACCACCTGGCACGTTATACCTGGAACCACCTGGCACGTTATACCTGGAACCACCTGGCACGTTATACCTGGAACCACCTGGCACGTTAACCTGGGAACCACCTGGTACGTTATACCTTGGTGGGTGTATGAAAGAAAAGAAATCAACTTTCAGGCGACATTGAACACTCTCAGAACAACCAAAATGTGCCTGTCTGTAAACACATCGACTCCTTAAAGCAAGACCTTGGCGCAATGTAAACGCTCGACTCCTTAAAGCAAGACCTTGGCGCAATGTAAACACTCGACTCCTTAAAGCAAGACCTTGGCGCAATAATTTTGCTGTGCAGTCCGTACTGTACACCACACTAATTCCGCCGTTAATCATCGTTAGTCATTCACAGAAAACCCAGCAGACCAACTAGAATGGAGGCAAACCGGTCACTTTAGTGTGTGTGTGTGTGTGTGTGTGTGTGTGTGTGTGTGTGTGTTGTGTGTGTGCTAACATCCGTCTCGCCATCTTTCTTTTTCTCCCTCATGTCTCATCGTCTCAATGTCACATGAAATATTTCACAATAATGAGACTTCCGACCGAAAAAAAAGCACAAGCTGATTGTAGTTCTTTTCCAGTTGATCAAAACAAACAACAACAACAAAAACCCACCCCATTTTACAAAATCACCGGATTTAATGCAATCGGTTTGCGCCAGCTGCGGACTTGAATGAAGCATTGCGTCTCTTTCGTCTGTTCGTTCGCTCGTTTGTTTATTTGTTGGTCAGTTTGTTTGTTTGTGTCATCCTCCGTGTCCGCCCTGCGGCATTTCTCCCTCACAGCTCTTTCCGGGGAGGGGTGGGGGTTACTCCGTTTATAGCCACACCCGGGCCGGTCCAGCCGCAGTCTTAACTCCGTTAACTCGCAAGGAACAAGTCAACTTCAGGTTGTCTACAGGCCACCCATGGGAGACGACACTGCGCTACCACCGAGTGGCTTCAGTGGTGCTCAGTGATGCCTGATCGGATCCAGCATTATGCGCTGCAAGCCTGGCGAATTTTTGTTCACTAACCAGCCGGGCTCCTAGATAAACAACAACAACATTCCCTGCCAAAGCTTTCACTGGCCTGATATTCGGAAGGCATTGCCACACGTGTTTTTCCCAAACGGGTAGCAAGCATTGATATTGAAGGCAAACCGAGTTCAACAGATCAGTGGATTCGCAGCACGCGCTGAGCAGTGCTGTCGTCAGGCTGGTGGTGACGGTCATTTTCTTCCTTGCCACTCAACCCGTTGTCCTCTCGCCACGTCTGCTTCCCGCTTTGAGAGTCTGTCTTTGAAGGCTGTGGAGACATTTTCTATTGTTCTTACGAAAGTGCCAAATACGGCGACGTCTGACGTAGCAGTTGAGCTGACAGACGAATGAGAGCCAACCCGACGATGCGGATGGGAGGCAATAATGCAAACAACCGTGTCAGTAAGGCCAGCGGAATTATACTCAGAACGCTTCGTGCGCCGACCGTGTCAGTTAGGCCAGCGGAATTATACTCAGAACGCTTCGTGCGCTGACCGTGTCAGTAAGGCCAGCGGAATTATACTCAGAACGCTTCGTGCGCTGACCGTGTCAGTAAGGCCAGCGGAATTATACTCAGAACGCTTCGTGCGCTGACCGTGTCAGTAAGGCCAGCGGAATTATACTCAGAACGCTTCGTGCGCTGACCGTGTCAGTAAGGCCAGCGGAATTATACTCAGAACGCTTCGTGCGCTGACCGTGTCAGTAAGGCCAGCGGAATTATACTCAGAACGCTTCGTGCGCTGACCGTGTCAGTAAGGCCAGCGGAATTATACTCAGAACGCTTCGTGCGCTGACCGTGTCAGTAAGGCCAGCGGAATTATACTCAGAACGCTTCGTGCGCTGACCGTGTCAGTAAGGCCAGCGAATTATACTCAGAACGCTTCGTGCGCTGACCGTGTCAGTAAGGCCAGCGGAATTATACTCAGAACGCTTCGTGCGCTGACCGTGTCAGTAAGGCCAGCGGAATTATACTCAGAACGCTTCGTGCGCTGACCGTGTCAGTAAGGCCAGCGGAATTATACTCAGAACGCTTCGTGCGCTGACCGTGTCAGTAAGGCCAGCGGAATTATACTCAGAACGCTTCATGCGCTGACCGTGTCAGTAAGGCCAGCGGAATTATACTCAGAACGCTTCGTGCGCTGACCGTGTCAGTAAGGCCAGCGGAATTATACTCAGAATGCTTCGTGCGCTGACCGTGTCAGTAAGGCCAGCGGAATTATACTCAGAACGCTTCGTGCGCTGACCGTGTCAGTAAGGCCAGCGGAATTATACTCAGAACGCTTCGTGCGCTGACCGTGTCAGTAAGGCCAGCGGAATTATACTCAGAACGCTTCGTGCGCTGACCGTGTCAGTAAGGCCAGCGGAATTATACTCAGAACGCTTCGTGCGCTGACCGTGTCAGTAAGGCCAGCGGAATTATACTCAGAACGCTTCGTGCGCTGACCGTGTCAGTAAGGCCAGCGGAATTATACTCAGAACGCTTCGTGCGCTGACCGTGTCAGTAAGGCCAGCGGAATTATACTCAGAACGCTTCGTGCGCTGACCGTGTCAGTAAGGCCAGCGGAATTATACTCAGAACGCTTCGTGCGCTGACCGTGTCAGTAAGGCCAGCGGAATTATACTCAGAACGCTTCGTGCGCTGCGAATGAAAATGACGAAGTCGACGGCCATGTCCGATTACAATCACAGCGTGAAGGGTTTTCAGCAGTTCTCAGAGAAATGATGGATGCAAACAGCAAGCTCTCCAGTCGCCTGACAGAGAAATGACGGATGCAAACAGCGAGCTCTCCAGTCGCCTGACAGGCCTTACAGTTTTGAAATCCACGTGACCATCTGCAGTTGCGCTCGCTTCGGGCGAGCAGGCGACTGAATTTGTCCAGCAGGATCCCAGCAGCTAAGTCCCCCTGCTGACGACACTGACTGCACTGACGTCAAAGCAGCGTGACCGACGGTCCCACCAGGGACGGAGTCACCACCCATCCAACAACAGCGCCCACAAATTTCTCATGAACACAGGACTGCAACTCACCACCTGCGTGGACGTGGACGTGGACAAGAAGTCGTTACTGAGGTCACCGCTGGAGCAGGGGATGAAAGGCCGCAGAACGGGAGACCTACTTGACGATCGTAATGGAGGACAAAATGATGAAAACGATGTCCTTGGGGTCCTTTCCAGTCTGAGACTACGAGAGAGGGCAACACTTTTTCTCGTAATAAATCCTGCTGGTATCAACCACTCCCGGTTGATACAGACACCTGCAGTGTTGGTCAGGATATCTGAGTAATGCACTCAGAGATGCGTCCATTCAATGGATGAAACTCCACTGTGCGGTTCCAGTCTTCCTGCTGGATCCCACTGCACAATCAGCTATGCGCAGGAATAGGCCTGAGCAAAAACAAAAAAACAAAAAAGAAAAACAATTCCACAAAAATACATTTCTGATAGGACTCGAACACAAAACTTTCCGGCTCACAACGCAAGTCGCTGACCGCGACAGCCTAGTTCCATCCAGGGAAAGACGTCGCTTTTACCCTCCTCGCCCAGTACAAGAGTTTCGTTTCTTTCAATTTTGAAGCTGCTTTATCAGGTCTAATGGCACTGTGTGGGCAGGAGACCGAAAGGAAATCTTCCAGTCTGCAGGTCATTGTCCATCCATATTTCAGGCGTTACAGCAAAAGAAGATTACTCTCTGAAAAGAGGAGCTGGGAGGGAAAAGAGGCGTGAACCAATGCCACTGGAACGGTCACACATTGAGACTGGGCGGTGGAAACAGCAAATTTTGTTTGGTTCCAAGAAAGACTGGAATTGGCAGCATCTGCCCTCTCAATCACCTGGAATTGGCAGCATCTGCCCTCTCAATCACCGATATCCACATTGACCTGTGTGCCTTCTTGGATTGAAAAAGATTTGTCTTTGAAATGGTTTGACTGGCGACGCCGGTAACACAAATTGATGCATATTATTTTCAATGGCGTCCTTTCACTAAATGCGTATGGCCGAGAGGCTGAGAACACACACACACACACACACACACACACACACACACACACCACGCACGCACGCACGCACGCACGCACGCAGGCACACACACACACACACACACACACACACACACACACACACATTCCAGCCCAAGTCATGCCGGCATATCCGCCCCTTCACTACTGCCTCCGACCAAAGATAGTTCGCCCTACGGAAAGATGGTTCACTCCGCGGAAAAGTGAAGCCAGATGGCTGGCACATTCCATCCTGCCACTCCCACCTTCACAGGCTATCTTTCCACGCGAGTCCAACATGACGAGTAAGGCAGGAGGCAACTGGTGCGCCGCGCCGAACTGTCATCATTCTCGGAAGAAGGGTTCCGGTGTTTTTCTTTTCCAAAAGACGAAGAAAGGTGAGATCATTTTCTGTGTTACATTTCCTGAATACGTTGTTTTAAGAGAGAGAGAGAGAGAGAGAGAGAGAGAGAGAGAGAGAGAGAGAGAGAGAGAGAGAGAGAGTCAGTTCAGCTGCGTGAGCGAGGAAATTGCTCCCGCGTTGTTGTCATGCAGAAGCAGAGAGAGAGAGCGTACATGCACGCGCGCATGTGTGTATGTATACGTGTGTGTGTGTGTGTGTGTGTGTGTGTGTGTGTGTGTGTGTGTGTGTGTGTGTGTGTGTGTGTGTGTGAGAGAGAGAGAGAGAGAGAGAGAGAGAGTAAAAATGCATAGGATACTACTAGCGCTCACATACACACACATATAGGTGCTTGCACACACACGCACGCACGCACGCACACACACACACACAACACACACACACACACACACACACACACACACACACACACACACACACACTTGTATGAAGATGATACGCATGTGCATAAGGAAGTGACCATGTGCTCACACGGCGCACATATGCACACACTGAGAGAACGTCTACAGACTGGCGTTAAAAAACAGTTTCTATATTGAACCAAGTTTCACCATTCTTTTTGTGTTCTTTGCAGATGCAAGAAGTGGGTTCAGAACTGTAGGCGTGAAGATCTTGTGGGCAAACCAGCTGCGTACCTTCATGCAAACTGCTGTATTTGTTCTGAGCATTTTGAAGCCAATCAGTTCATGGACCACACCCGCAAGAACTGTCGACTGATTTGGAGTGCAGTACCAACGCTTTTCAGTGTACCAAATCCACCACCAAGACTGACCATAAAACGACCACTTCCCACACGATCGGAGCTGCCACCAGCAAAAAAAGCACGGAGGCAAAAGGCAACATCAACATGTGATGCAGGTAATCAACATTATCATTTTACTAACTAACATCATAGTGCACATAGTATTTGGAAAAAGTACAGTTGTGAATGCTGTCAAACACTGTCTGCATAACTCGGCATCCCGTTGACTAACAAAATCCTTTAGCAGTTACTTGTTTATGTGTATGTATGCTTGCGCCACCGTGATTTAATGCAGGCTTATTTGTGCGTGCCCACGTGTGTGTGTGTGTGTGTGTGTGTGTGTGTGTGTGTGTGTGTGTGTGTGTGTGTGTGTGTGTGTGGAGGAGAGAGAGAGAGAGAGAGAGAGAGAGAGAGAGAGAGAGAGAGAGAGAGAGAGAGAGAGAGAGAGAGAGAGGAGAGAGAGAGAGAGAGAGAGTGTGTGTGTGTGTGTGTGTGTGTGTGTGTGTGTGTGTGTGTGTGTGTGACACAGACAGACAGACAGAGATAGAGACAGAGACAGAGAGACATTAAAATGCAAATCCACTTTCTGTCAACAGATGTAAGCACTGCAAAAGATGCATCTGTTGTGCAAACCGATTCTCTGTCAACTGGTCCTGGGGAGTCCACTCCATCTGTTCAACCCTCTGTCTCTGCTCCTGGACCCTCGTCTGCCCATGTTCCAGCACTGTCTTCCTCTCAGCTTATGGGCCTTCTTCAGTGGAGAGTTCTCTCAAACAAAAAATAAGGCTCTTTCCGTAGGGCGTGACAGTCCATTTGCTCCGCCACCCCTACTCTTTACCTCCTAACTTCTGTAGCAGCCTGCTTACCTTCCCACCTAACCAACCGACCAACCAACCTCGCCCAACAAGCTAAACCCTTCACTCGCTCGACCGACTCCGGACAGACGACTGCCAACTAAACCAGTCAGTTCTTGCCAAGTCAGTCCGTTCAGTTGTCAGGCGAGAGTCCAAGTTCGCCCCTTTGTCTTCTAGGTGGGGGGGGGGGGGGGGGGGGGGGGGGGGGGGGGGGGGGGGGGGGGGGGGGATATCAGCATCTAAAAGTGATAATAAAGGTTTTTTTCTCCCACAAATACAGCTTTCCTTGTTTTATCACGGTGAACTGACTTTCTTGAGGCAAAACAGTTGCATAGTGTCATTTCATCACACCACATACTCAGTGTGCTGTGCTCTGTGTGTGTGTGTGTGTGTGTGTGTGTGTGTGTTGTGTGTGTGTGTGTGTGTGTGTGTGTGTGTGTGTGTGTTGTCTGTGCGTGCATGAGTGGATGTGAATGTGTGTGTGTCTGTGTGTGTGTGTGTGTGGATGTGAATGTGAATGTGTGTGTGTGTGTGTGTGTGTGTGTGTGTGTGTGTGTGTGTGTGTGTGTGTGTGTGTGTGAGTGTGAGTAATGAAAATGGAAAAATGATTCATGGAGTATAGGCCACAGCCCCTTCTAAAGTGAGGATCCATGTACCATGACATGTTAAAAACACAGATGACTAAACATTCGTCAGAATATTGATTGATAACAGAGAGAGAGAGAGAGAGAGAGAAGAGAGAGAGAGAGAGAGAGAGAGAGAGAGAGAGAGAGAGAGAGAGAGAGAGCTGAATGTGATGTTTGCCCAATTAATTTCAAATGCTCCCCTCAGAAGATTCCCTACCTAAAAAAAAACCACCGAGCTATCTGAAACAAAAGACAAAAAAACATTCTTAGCTTTCTAATAGTAGTATTAGGATCATGACAACGTTCATCAAAATAATAGTATAAATGAAACACATGAAAAAAATACACAACAGGAAATACCCCTAAAGAATAAAAGTGACAAGGGAAAAAGACATTGGTTTATTTACAAATTAATGTCACAGAGGGCTAGGAACTTGAGGCCGTAGGTGGATCTTGAACTCAAACCACACTAATGGGTTTCACATCACTGCACTAGCCGCTTATGCCTGGTTATTTCTCACCTTACGTAAAGAAATATTGGCACAGACATGTACATAACACTATAAACACAGCCAACTTCCTTAAGAAGCATTGGCGTGCCTATCCTTTAGAGGCTTTATCTCTTCCCACCACAGACTGTGACATCTCAACTCTTACAGTTTTAAGACTACAACAGTCCAACCGTGAACTTCTTCTGTTGCATGGACTTGCCCTATTATTTGGCAGTGTCCAACACACATTTAGCTAAGGACCTCAAGAACCATGCATCCTCATCAACCCCAGACAGGCTTTACCCCATTTCAAGGTTTCCACCAAGTGAAGAGAAAATATGGAAGGAAGGGTCACCTGGTCTCAGTCTCCTAATCCCACAACTAGGGACTGGTCTAGCTCCGTGGAGTAAGATGGAAAAGAAACACAGTAGGAATTGACACAACAAACCCCACGACAAACCCCAGTGAGCAAGCAAGGCAAAACCAAAATCAAATGTTTTCGTCTAACAATATACATACACTTTCTCTAACAATCTACACACACTTTCTCTCATACAGTATCCCATAATAATAAAACAAATAATTAAAGGAAGAGGAAAATAAACTCACAGAAGAAGAGAAATATAATAAACCATTCAAAACTAAACCTAAAGGAAACTAAAACACACACACACACACACACACACACACACACACACCGAATATCAGGCAAATGATTCTTTTAAATCAGTCAGTAGAGTGATAGTGGAAGGGAGGTAATCTGGCCTTTTCACAAGACCTTGCAACCAACAAGTCGCACCCAAACTTCTCTACAGCCCAACATAAAAAAAACGATCATTTGGTCCATCTCAAAGCGTTGTCGTAGCAATTTTCCCAGGATTATCCTTAGCCTGGCCCGGTTTGAACGTCTGTTTCCACCACACATATCAGAGCCCAAAACCAAGGAAAACTGTGTAGCCTCACCCAAGGCAACACAAACAATCCAGCTTCTTAGTAGCTCCAATTCATTATGACAGGGACAAATGTACACACACAAAAAAAAGTAAATAAAAAATTACCACACAAAAGGAATACATCAAGTCCGGGCGAATTTCCAGGCCGGGAACGCTCTTAACCCGATAATTCTGGCACTATTTTCCTCAACATTGGCTGGTTCCAAAACAACCCCCCTAAACTACTCAACACATCTTAACCCAAAATAAAAGTCATTTCAACACCAACCTGGAGGCAGCAGACAGACTGGGATCTGATGGTGCGTCTTGATCTGAGGGGGGATCAGGAGCCTTCTGACTCGCGCCAGACTGCAGGAGACGCGTCTGGCATCGGTTATGTAATTCTCTTGAAGGAGCCAATCGCTAGCGACTCTCATCCAGAACGGTTGCTTCTTTTTAGGTTTGAAATATTTTGTACTTACTCTTTACTCACAGCCCTACACTACTCTGTTATTTGTTATTACTATCAATATCTCTAATAAACTAATAATAAACTACTAAAGGCTAGAACGAAGAGCCCTAACTAGACCCAATCCGAAAGTTGAAAAACAAACCGGGTCACTTCCGGAAGGGAAATAACACCCCTGCGTCTGGTTGCCAACTCCGGGAACTAATATGTGAGGTTGCTTCCCTTTGACCACAAATGTCATTGACATGTCACGCTTTCCTCGATTGTGAAATGTCCGCTCCCGAGGACACTCAATCCTACGCCAACCGAACAACAAACATATAAATACCAACTGTCAGTACCACCCTGAACACCAAGCCAACAAATCTGGTGATTACGGCACGACACCCCAATACCAATGCACACTGCATAAACAGATCCCACTCACCAGGACTGCAATTACCTAGCACCCAAACCGCAATCAGAGAACACAAAACCACAGGTCCTCAGTACCACACCACAAGGTTATAGTTGCCACCAGAAATCCCTGGAAAATGCAACTTCACCTCTTTCGAGAGTTGGTATTAGAAAAATGAAACAGATAATGAAAAGTAATAAGCCAGATTAAGCTGATCTACAAATCGATAAATTATTTACCTTCAAACCAAGGCTAGCGAGCATCCATTTTGGATCTATCGTGAATCCAATAATGTCTGTTTGTCTGGTTTGTAAACAAATGACAAGATAGCTCACCTTGGTGATGGTTAATGTATGTTGACAACGTTTAAAAAACAAAACATTTCCTTATTCCCTATACATCATGAGAGATCTTCATTTAAAACAAAACTTACTAATAATCACCTTCATATTTTTCCTTTACCATAGGCTGTCGTCGAGAGCGTGTTGATAAAGTTTAGACCAATTACGAAACTAGATTAATCTTAAATAAATGTTTAGTGAACCGCCAAGAGAAACGTGGACAAACGAGTCACAAGCCAAAACACGACGCGTTTCGACCTCTTAGGTCTTCTTCAGGCAAGACACAAACAAATAAGACAACGAAAATGAACGAATTTGGAACTCAGCTTCGATCTCTCCACTCTTCAGTGCAAGTTAGGCAGGCGTTGAATGAAAACGAGACCGTTAGAACAGCCCACGTACGCCCACCCACACCACGCCCATCACTCGTGCCCCCTCTTCCCACGTATGCCCACCTGTGTCACACCTTGCATCCACGTCACCCATACGCCCACGTCAGTCACTGAAATCTTTATTTACGGTTCCCTCACCCATGTCACGCCCTGAAATCTGTGTGTCCTGTACGCCCCACTCCTGTCACGCCCTGCATCCTCCCTACCCTGCCCCCAACAATACCGTGCTCTAAAATCCGCGCCCCCCGTACCCATAACCATGTCACACCCTGAAATCAGCCTTTCCCACCCTTTCGCTACCCCATCCGTGAAAGGTGCTGACCCCCCCCCCCCCCCCCCCCCCCCCCCCCCCCGCACCCCAACCCCCACAGTCCAACCCATGTCGCGCCCTGAAATTTACGCATGCACGTCCCCCCCCACCCCCCCCCCTCCTTCTCCTCACATCCATCCATTTCGAGTGTTGCTGAAAGCTGTGCCTCCTGTGCACCCACCCCTATCACACACTGCATACTCCAATCCTACCCAATCTATGTCCTGCTCTAAAATCAGTGCCCCCTCCCTCCCCCGCTTAATACCCAAATCCATGTCAGGCCCTGAAATCAGCTTCCCCCACCCTTTTGCTACCCGTCCATGTCAAGCGCTGAATCCACCCCCCACACCCCGTCCCACCCATGTCACGCCATGAAATTGATGCACCCTCCCCCTTTCCCCAATTATGATCTGAAATCCTTGCTCCCATCCCCTAACCATGTGGAGCCCCTAAATCTGCGTTCGCTGTATTCCACCCATGTCACACCCTGCATCCGCGTCCCCTGCACCCCCACCCATGCTACGTATCTCCCCCCCCCCCCCCACCCCATGTCATGCTCTGCATTTGCACCTCCCCTCTCCCCATTCCCCCACCCATGGCACGCCCTGCATCCGGGACCGCCGTGTTACCACCAGTATCATACGCTGTATCCGCGTTCTCCATACCCGCCACCATGTTGTAGAATGCATCCGTGCCCCACCCCCCACCCCATCCATGTCACACCCTGCATCCACGACGCCGTACCCATGGTAATCCCTGCTTCCACGCCCCCCCCCCCCCCCCCACACACCCCTGTACCCCTCCACGTCATTCACTGTTCCCCCTCCTTTGTATGCCCATACATGTCGCGTCCTGCATACGTGCCTCTGTCCCCCCCCCCCCCCCCCTTCTACCGTTCTCCCATCCACGTCACATGCATCCCTGCTTCCCCCTCCTCCCCCCACCCCCATCCACCCATGTCACTTCCTGCACACATCCTCTCTCCTCCTCAGTACGCCTCTCCATGTGAATGCACGCCCCCACCCCCCACCCCTTACGCCCATCCATTTCAATGCATCAGTTTCCCCCCCTCCAGTTTGTCCAGTCTTGTCACGCCCTTTCTCTGCACCCCTCTGACCCAATATGCCCACGGGCGTCACGTCTTGTTTTCACGCCACATCTGCTCCATTACGCCCGCCCGTCACACCCAACATCGATGCCCCTTGTGGGCCCACACTGCTAGTGGGGGTTCTATGTCGCAGAATTAACCAGAATTGTGCACTTCGTGCAACAAGCACAATACTTTGGTATATTGTTCTTTACAATGTTATAATTGATTTCAGATTTGAAGCCACTTCAAAATCCTTTTTTATTTTGAGAAATAAATAAAAAAGATGAGCCAAAATTGCAGACGATTTTCTAGCGCGAGGTGCCCGCATGAATATTATGAAGCAAAATGAATGTGAGCTAAAATTATTTTCTAACGATAACATGTTGGATAATGATATATTGTGTATGAAAATACATATGTTTATCCAAAAATTTGCTGGTGTTATTTTGTTTCCGTAATTCTCTATGACTTTGTAGACCCGCAGCGGGAAAATCAAAATGGCCGCTTCCGATCGCGTGTTCGTAATTTGCTAGTGAAAACTTCGTCTTTCGAGGTGAATTATGGATTTACAGCTCTTCAAATAGTATTGAAATGTCATTCTGTCATCTTATTTGTCATCTGAAGCGTACTAATACCATCCTTTACCTTACTCTTTAAATAAGTTGCCTATTGTGTGTATTTACAGTGTTTTCCCTACACTTTGGAGAAGTTCGTTTATAGGCCTATATAATATTCTTCTTCCTGAAAGACTGGTACACTCAAAAACGAGTAGGTCACAAGCGCGCATATAATATATATATATATTATAATAATATATA
>JAFLJL010002509.1:15000-24844 GCA_018398815.1 Conus ventricosus | reverse complement strand
AAGGGGGAAAACAGGCAGCTCCATGTCTTTGTCAATTTTGTTAAAGTTTGCTTTATGTGCGCTGAAACCCTAAATTTCCCCACAATGTGATATGGTCTTTACTGTGGGGTTTACACTTTTGGGCGTTAGCTCAAAAAACCGCAAATCCAACATGGTGGCTGAGTCTTAGGGGGGGGTCTTCGGCGTCATTATGATTTCAGAAAAATTCGTTATTAGAACGTCATTGGGGCACTGCGTGCTTTTTAAGAATTTTCTGCAGCATCTGGTCCTCTATATAATTCTGGTTCTGAATAAACGCCATCCGACCTAACAAAAAATTGAAGGCAAATGAACAAATCTGATGTTTAAACTCATTAAGACTGTTTTTCGAAGTTTTTGTGGTGTGGCCCTTCATAAGGAACAATAAGCGACTCGAAGTCTGCGTAAACTACGTATGGGACTTGTTGCAGCCGTTCCAGTTCTTAAAACTAACTTAGATCCTGGCGGGGCGTAGTTAGTTCTGCTTACAGCTACAGAACTTTTACAATGTTTTATATGTTCAAGCGGGGGCGCTTGAGGGGTTGGAATTCTTGTTAAACATTTTCTACAAAATTTCTTGTTATGTTCATGCTTTGAAGTATGCGCTATAATCTGTCATTGTGCGTATCAATGTGTAAGGGGGCAGCCCTGCTGGCGAAAACATTAGGAGTAAGTCCACATGACTTTTGGCTGGTTCGCCTATTGTTGGACTGTTCTTGGACACTTTAATTGGCACCAAATTTGTTTCCTCATCCCATGTGTATAACTTTAAACAGTTATTGGTTTGTTTTGCTCTTCAAACTGATCAATTTGGTCTACACTAACAGGAAAGGATATTCCATTAAAGTTAAGATCTTTGGTGTATTGCCGATAGTTTAGTCACTCTCTCTGCGTGTTCGCGGACAGATGCAGCCTTGCAAGAACGCACCACATGAAACATTTGTTGTCTGAATTTTTTATGTTAAAACTGCTCTCTTTAAAACCAACTCCCGAGGTAGCGGAATGTAAGCCTTTGCCTACAATCGGTGCATACTAACCTGTTTTAATCTAATCTCTAAGACTTCGCCCTTGACCAACCAAGCCTCTCATTTTAGCTTCTTCAGGGGGCAGCGTCAAACTGTGTAAGCAGTTCGTCTGCCCAACCCGGTTGTTAAGTCATTATGAGAAAGGATAGTCTGCTGTTTAGTTGAGCCCCAGACTTCTAGATTTTCTTCATTTATTGTTACATAGTCGTTTAAAAAACAGCTAACATTATTTTAACTGGTGGGTCTATTGTTAGTTTATTTGGGAACTTGAGAAAATTGCATGTACAACGTTTTGCCTGTACGTTTGTTGGGTCAATGACTTCAAAAATCAATTCATTCAGTGCTCTTGATAAACGCTCTCTCTCGAGCATTCCTTCAAACAATTCGTCTTGTCCTTCATATATCTTAGCCATGCTGTCTTTCTTTTCTAAGCCAAAATATTTTTTTAAATTAAAAAAAATACTTAATCAGAATCAATATCAACGGTCTTTTTGCGCTTGGACTCATAAACTAAAGTATAAACACCTTTTGGTGTTGTTATTGTGAGCTGTTTAGAACAGAGTTTAATGTCTCGTTTACTTTTTTTAAGCATTCCTTTTTTATCTGCTCGGCGTCTGGCTGTTGAGAAAAACTTGTCCTCGCCTTTCTTAAAGATCAAACTTTTGTTTTTTGTAGTCATCAAATCGGCCGTAAACGATTAAATTCTTCATCCGTGTTGTTTGAGTCAACTTAGCGCTTTATTTATTGTCAGTTTGAGCGAACTAAGTTTAGCCGTTATTAGTTGAACCATAGCTGTTTTGGCTTTTGGAGTTTATTTTTATTTTTTTGCTAGCGGCACCTACAGCTAATGAACACAGGCCAAGAGCTAAAGACAAACCGCCTAGAGGTAAAGCTGGGGGTCGCCTATGCCTGTTGCTAAGAGACCAACACTCGTTCCTGCTGATGCAGCGCTTAAGTTGATGCTTCCAGTATTAACATAGGTAACAGCATTAAAGGCAGCAAATACCTTCGTTTGGTTTGCTGTATTTTGAAAGGTCCTGCTCTAGTTTTTGTTGCATTTGTGTAATGTTGGTTTAATCTGAAGGTTTTACTTCAGGGGTTTCTATAACAGCAGAATTGCCTGCTATCTCTTCTTTTGGGCGGCGCTGTAGGCACATTTTGGATAATGTTTAACAGACATGCTTTTTATAAAAATAAAAATAATTTAGTATTGTATTCTTTTAATCTGTTATTTTCAATATTCAGCTGCGCATCATATATTAAAACAAATGTACATTAAGCGGTTTATCGGCTTCTTCTTCTTTATCAATTTGAATTTTTATTACGTCTCTCACAGTTCCCCCGCTTCCATGTAACTGATTATCCTCCGTTGACCTTAGGTCAATCCATAAACCGTATTTTTGTTGTTAAATAATCATCAAGTCTTACACTGTGAAGGTGAAAGTCTTTAGCCACAAGGTCAACTGTTGGATTTCTACACCTCCCCACTCCCAAAAGTTTTTTATTTCACAAAATGCTGATAAGGTTTAAGCCCGCTAGCATAGATTTGGTTAGGATGCCCTCAATCGAGCATTGTACTTTCGTTATTTTTGGGAAATTAAAAAAACTTTTCACTTCCTCTTTTGAATGGTTCTTCATCTTCACACAGCATAAAATACCTTTAAGCGATCTTGCTGCGGCACTAAAACTAAAATTCCATTAGTGTCTGCCCTGCTTTTGGGATATGTTTTTATGATAAAATCACTCTTTCGTAAATATATTGCTAATTTTGACTGATTTTGTTGCTCAATCAACCTTGCTAAATTAGGGTTGCTAACAACGTCAAACTCTAACGAGATGTCGAAATGCTGTACTTTGCTTCGGTGTCTGATGATTTGATAACCCGTTTGTATTCTTTAAAAAGTTAGTTCATATGACAATCTGTCTTTTAATGCTCCTTGAAAGTATGGCGCATGCGCTTTTAAACAACTAAAAAATCTAAGGGAATGGAAAAGCGATTTCCAAACGCAAAATTTACAGCCGCATACTTTTGCCGTCTTTAGATCTGCGGCACCTATTCTATGTTTTAGTGCTTCTTCTTTTCTTTTCCCTTGAAACGCAAAGTCAGCCCTTTCAGTCCCGGTTAGCCATAGATCAGAATAGGTTAAAAATTGTCTGCATTGTGTAAAGAAAATATTTCTTGCCCCTCAATTTTTATAAAAATTTTCTTAACGATTGCCCGTCCCAGATTCTGTACAACTGTCCTTTTTGGGTCTGTTGTTGAAGCGAGCGCTATTTGAAAGTAAGACGCGCAGAGCCTGGCACAAATCACGTCATTTGCCCCTAGGTCGGGAAAATTTTGACAGTAAGAATTTGATCTGCTCAATAGTAGATGGATTATTGGGAACAGTAATAGTCCGCTTATTTCCCTTCACCCCCAAAGGGTTCTTTCAGTCTTCTATGCAGGTCAAGAATCGAGCCATGTGCTTGTGACATTTTTTTATAAACAAAATAAAAAATTATTAATTATTTAAAACCATGGCAGGCATTAAAGAGGGCAGAAGATTATGATTTTTTTTGATCTTGGAGACGACATGAGTGAAATGTTTCCTTTAATACAGCATCGCTCAACGCTCTCAATGCGGCATGAATTAACAGAAAGTAAGGTTAAATTTTTTTAAACAAAAGTTTTAGGTCAAGAACCTCCCGAATTTATAGACCCAAATGATTTTGAATTAAAAGATGATCATTTGTCTGTAAAAAACGACCAAGGACAACTTGTTCGGCTTACAACTAAACCAGACCCCAAAGTTTTTAGCCAAGAGTACAATTATACAAAGACTCAGTGTGAAAGATCAAAATCGCCTTGGTCTTGTTAGACCGAAATTAAAGGGGGGAGGCAGTTTCTAAACTTCAAAACACACTGCAGGAACTCCCAACAGCTAGCCAAATACAAAACATTGGAACTTGAAGAATTAAATCAATCGGCAGATGGAATAATAAATGCAATAGAAGCAGAAACCAGTTTTTTTAGAAGAAACAGCATTAAAGACTATACACGACTCCCCGCTGCCCATTCGAGAAATAGCGGCCCTTGATCATGCTTTAAGAACCATCAAAGGCGAATTAACAAACAATTTAGCAAAACTAGGTGAACTAGATGAGCATATAAAAAGAGAAAAAGAAAAACTCGTTGAGGCTGATGACGCAACTTAGGGCCTGATATTAAAGAAAGAATAAGACAAAGACTAAAAAATCTTGAACAAAAGATCAGCAAGACTAGAAGCGCTGACTACTAACCGAGACCAATTACGAACTCAAGTGAATAGAATAAAGGAAACTATCGAAAAAATTTTATATGAAGACACGACACTAGCAGAACGAAATACGAACACTGTTTAGGAGCAAGGGTCACATTAGCAAGCGTTATAACTGCCTTAGGATTTGCAATTTAAATACATTGGTGTTGGCTATTACAGGCGCGGTGGCCAAAGTCCAGTGCCTCCGCCGCCATCGCCTCCGCCTGATAAACATGGGTAAAAAAACAGCTTGATCATCTTTCAAGTTTATTAAAAAAATTAGCTGGTAAAGCCGTGAACCCTTTTCCAGGAATATTGGGGAGTATTGTTAGCTGGCTTTTGTCTACGCGGGCAAAGTAGTTGGCTTTATGGCCGAGCACTTATGGACCCTTAGTTTTTTGTAAAAGTTAGGTTACTATTTGTAAGATAAAGACCAAATAATCCTATGCCAGTTAATCCAAGAACAAGCGCTGTCTTTTCATATCATGGTATCGAGAACAGAGTCCGCGAGCTTTGCTGAGTCTCAATGACTTTGGGGTTTGGACTTCGGGGATTGGAAAGACTAATCTTGGGCGTTCTTTTATTGTTTGTAATATTACTGGCTCAGAATTTATGTCGTTTTTCCCAACCTTCTGTTCATTGCCTGCTATAAGAATTTCATTATTAAAGTTTATTATTGTACCTATCTGGAGTCTGAGGTCGAAGGCAGCATGTATAAACCAGTGCCAACAGCAAAGTTCTACTTTCGATCTTGCGTATTGTAAACATGTTGGTACCCTTTGAATACTTGAAGGCAAATCAACTGTAGAATTAATGGCGTCCTCTAAATTTGCTAAGTATTGTTTTTGTGCGTCAAAGCAGTAGAAGGATCAGTTATGCTCGATCTTGCCTGTGCTTTCGAACCTAGCAAAAAACCAAACGTAAGTACGAAAGGTCGTTTATTCGTCTATTCCCGCTCTAGTTAGGCCCTTAGAAGTGTCTAAGATAAAAGTTGTCCATGCTGTTTTTTGCTCTTGCTGTAGGGACCCGGCTCAAATTTGTGCCAAAAAAGAAAGATTTGAAAGGAGGATGCCAGTCATAGTTTTACTTTTTTGTGCGTGCCCCGAAATAAAGGTCGCCTAGGGCCCTGATTAGATCTAACTTTTGTCTAAAGCCTGTCTTGATGTTAATTATTGAATTCGTTTTTCAGATCCTTTCAAAGCCTTCATGTCTATTCTGTTGCTGAGGGGGATTAAATGGTTTGTCATTTGGTAATGGAGCTTGCAGTTCAGTCAAAATACGTCTGAAGGTGTAATAGAAATGAAATCTGTACACGACCTCACCAAAGGATCATGGTGATTTAAATGATCGGCATACGACACTCCACACCAGTTGATGCGCAAAACACAGCAAGTTAAAATGGGTTTTGATAAAACTGCCTCGGATGACTAAACCACGCTTTCTTGATGTGGTCGTTTTTTAATAGGGGGTTAAGATATCTGCGTAATGGAGTACTCAAACCTTTTATGAAAAGAGGCGTCTGGGTCACAGCAATGTCAAGGTATCAGTTGCTATATTTTTAAGATTGTAGTGCGGCCCAACAGAATATTTTGCACCAGTATATTTGAATGCACTCATTTTTTTTTTCGTTTAAAAAATGTTTGTAACAATAACAACCAAGACCGGCCTTCGTTTTTAGAACATGCTTTGATAACAAATTTCGGGGCCAAAACGGTCGCGCTCCATGAAATATTCTACAAAGTCGTATGGTTTAATATAAGTGAATCCGGAAGAATAATGCAGTTCTAAAAGTTAATAAAGAAGGGAAGGTAGTTAGCCCGGGTTTAACCATACCTGATGGTTATTACGGGTTTTGTTCGCTAAAAGAAGCAATGAGTAATTTTTGACATTACTCTCAAACTTAACAATGCAAATCTAAAAACAATGTTAACATTCAAACCTGAAGAAGAAGTAGCACATTACCTTTTTGATGTAGAGCTAGCTAAAATGTAGGCTTTGCAGATGACAATCATAGATTTAGAGTTGTGCCAAACAAAACTACTTTTGAGGGGGAAAAACCGCTCGAATTCTTGCATTACATTCATTAACTATGTTCATTTGGATGAGCTGAAGGCACTGATGGAAAACTTATATGATGGAAGGCCCTCAACTGTTTTTTTTAAGAGCTCTTCCTTCAGGGGGAGGGAAAGCTGCATATTGCGATTATGAAATTTATACATTCCCTAATTTACAGTTTTAAAAGATTAGTTTGTGGGAGGGTTGGATCATTTAATATAAAAAATTGCAGGACAAAGTGGGGGGGAAAGTTTGTGAAATGTGATAACATACACATTGTTTTGGAAATAAAAATAATAAGTTGTTCTAAAAAATGTCGCGTCCGGGCCAGAGAACCTGGAGTTACTTGCGCCTCGGTAAGTGTATACTTTTAGAATTAAAAAGACCTTTGAGACGTCGCGGCTTTGGAACAAAACGGTGAAAAATAGGCGCTTGTATGGTTTTGAGTACACTAAGATGGTTGATTATTAAACGCAAAGTGGTTGGCGACACCAAAAAAGTGTCTAAACTAGGAACAACTGCGGCAATCTAGAGGCAAATAATGTTGGCCAGGTATGAATATAAAATAGTTCGAAAAACCTGACCGCAAATGGCACTTGAACCATATTTAGAATGGGAAAATAAAATTTGTAATTCATAAGCCCATTTACATATTTTAGCCATGTCAAAAAAGTTTCAGAAAAGCATTCACCTCTGGCCCTTTACATGTAAGTCTTATGCCGGACGACAATGTCGGAAAGAGATTGAAATAAGCCGTATGGGAAAACAGTACATCTCCACAGAAAAGAAACAGTTGTAAAAAAAGCTTCTACAAAATTACAGTTCTTTCCAAGCAGAAAATTAGGAGACACGTTCACAATGATATTTGAAATTTCTGTCTTTAAAGATGTAGAGAGGGATGGGGTTGTGGGCGTTAGTGACGACCTTATAAAAGGAATTAATATTAGCTGGCAAAACTTAGACGTTAAACGGCTTAACGTTACCATCGTCGTTCTTCACAATGGCGAGGATATTAAGATCATAACAACAAGCAACAAAATCAATGTTGACTTAAATAGAAACAATCTTACAGAACTAAATTGGATTAATCTTACACATTTAGGCCTTATAGGGTTTTATTATACTGAACAAGTTTTAACAGAGAGTATGATAAAAATAATAACTGGATTAGATTAAATTCTTCTATAAAACCATGGAGCAGTTAAACTTTATGCCAAAACTCCTCATTGCTCATTGATTTGTGGCAGACTGGTTGTGGAAAAACAATATTTGTCCTAGACCTATTACAAACAGTTTATCGCTATAATTTTAATCATATTGTGATTTTCTGCCCAACACTTAAATGGAACAAAGCATATCATGATAGAAGGTTTATATGGGCAGATGATGACATATATTTAGTTGATCCTAGCAATAAACTGAGTGAGTGTTTAGAACAGTTTTATAGACTGTTTGAAGGAACGAAGACACTATTTATTATAGATGACTGTTCGGCAGAAAGAGACATAGTTAAAAAGAGAAACACTTTATCAAACTTGCTTTCAGTGGAAGACATGCCAGGATAAGTGTGTGGATTTTATGCCAAAAATATAACTCAGTTTTAAAAGACTTTAGAGAACAGTTAAAGACTGTAGTGTTATTTCACATGAAAGACAGAGACTCATTTGAAGAATGTTTGCGTGAAAATGATGTTATTGAAAACGATCAGGAAAAACACAGGATTAAGCAAAAACTGAAATCTGAAAAGTTTAGTAAATTAGTATTGAAAACGGATAACCCTGCACAGTATGTTTGTTTGTAGATAATCGTTATTTTTGTTTATTGAAGTCTTACTTGTCAGAGAACAGTAATATGCTGATTCTAGTCACTTTCGCCCGAAAACTGGGTGAGGGCGAAAGTGGCGTAGAGTCGGCATATTACTGTTCTCTGCAAGACTAGAAGATTTGTCTACTAACCGAAAACAATTACGAACCCAAGTGAATAGAATAAGAGAAACTATCCAAAGAATTTTATATGAAGACACGACACTAGCAGAACGAATACGAACACTGTTTAGAGAGCAAGGAGTCACATTAGCAAGCGTTATAACGGCCTTAGGATTTGCAATAAGTACACTGGTGATGGCTATTACGGGCGGCGGTGGTCAAAGCCCAGTTCCTCCACCGCCATCGCCTCCATCACCACCTGATAAATCATGGGTAAAAAAAACAGCTTGATCATCTTGTGGGTTTATTAAAAAAATTAGCCAGTAAAGCCATGGACGCTTTACCGGGTATATTAGGGGGCGTTGTTAGCTGGCTTTTGTCTACTGCAAGCAAAGTAGTTGGCTTTATGGCCGAGCACTTATGGTCATTAGTTCTCTTAATAGTTGGGTTAATTTTTAGTAAGATAAAGACCAAGTAATCCTAGGCCAGTTAATCCAAAAACAAGTGCTGTCTTTTCATATTCATGGTCATTATTTTTTTTGACTTCGTGTCTTCGACGGTCTTTAGGCTTTGGACCACGGGGATTGGATGACTTATTCTTGGGGGGGCACGGCTGTTCAGAGAGAGTTCTTTAGTGTTCAGCAAAGCAAGGGAGTTAACACCTCTCTGGCTGCTGCACTTGCCAAGGTCAGGGAAGGCAGTGTTTACTGCAGGCGGCTCCCTACCCCTAGCTTACTGCGCTGTACACAGCGCTGCCTGTCAGCCGTGCACACAACAAGTCCAGCAGCTATGTTTTCGGCAATGCTGCGCGGGCGTTAAAAAAGGGTTGTCAGTTTGACAATTCGTTGTTGTCGTGAAGAATATAATACTTATTCGCTCCTGAGACGACTGTATTGGCGAATTGCAGACAATTCTTTTAATACCAAACTCGACTAGGTTTATTTTCCTGCAGAGAACGAAGAAACAGCATGATATTGTGTGCACAAGTTGTTAGGCAACATTACAACAATGACAATACACACAAAATCGATCAAACTAACTCACATCAGCGCTTTATGGCAAGATTATTTCCCTCATTGATTAGTTCACAAGTTTGATACATGCCTCTGCTCAGACTACAACAGCAAAAAAGTCGGATCACTTAACGTTTAAAGCTTGTTTGATCCAAAATGCGCAATGTAACTGACAATGGCAGTTTCATGCAGCTGAACTTTGGCAGCCACACGCACATGACATGACCAAAGTCTCAAGCTTTGCATCAACCTAGTAAGTGATTTTGTTTCCGAACAATTCTAACCCCGTATTTCTTCTGTAATAAAATGCAAAATCAAACACAGCTACAGTCTTCTGATTCTTTTTCATCGCACACACACACACACACACACACACACACACACACACACACACACACACACACACACACACACTATGACTGGTACACACATTGGGTATGACTATATGCTGCAAACAATCTGTGTGTGTGTGTGTGTGTGTGTGTGTGTGTGTGTGTGTGTGTGTGTGTGTGTGTGTGTGTGTGGTGTCT
>JAFLJL010002509.1:7500-12500 GCA_018398815.1 Conus ventricosus | reverse complement strand
CGTAACACGCGTTCTCCACAAAGTCGACACATAGAATTCAGTCTAGCACAGTGCTGACTGAATTCGTGCTGCTCACTTAGGCCTACCGCTGACTGCTGAGACGCCATTGTACAACTGATGGGTCACTTACGTCAAACTATACACACAAAACCACACTTTAAAGTTTTGAATCGTGTTATAAAACACACACAGACACAAGCTCACTTCACATAATCCTCAGGCAACCCGAAATGAAACAAAACATCCGGGATTTAGTTGTATCCGAAGTTTGGAAAACAAACAAATCAGTCACAAGCACAGCTCTCTGCTACACCTCTCAAATAAGGAAGGGAGCCAAACTGTGAGCATGGCACGCCTAGCATCGCTCAAGTCGGTCAGGGTCAGCGGGTCACGCAGAGCTGGACTAAATGTTTCAGTCTCGCAGGAAAGGAACAGTCGTGGGGGTCATCTTGTTTGTTTACAGCTTGCAATATTACTGGCTCAGAATTTATTTCGTTTTTTCCCGACTTTCTGTTCATTGCCTGCCACAAGGATTTCATTATTGTAGTTTATTATTGTGCCTATCTGGAGCCTGAGGTCAGAAGGCAGCATGTATAAAACAGTACCAACAGCAAAGTCTACTTTCGATCTGCGTATTGTAAAACATTTTGGTATCTTTTAATACTTGAAGGTAAATCAACTGTAGAATTAATGGCGTCCTCTAAATTTGCTAAGTATTGTTTTTTGTGCATCAAAACCAGTAGAAGGATCAGTTATGCTCGATCTCGTTTGTGCTTGCGAACCTAGCAAACACCAAACGTAAGTACGAATAGAGTCGTTTATTCGTTCTATTCCTGCTTTAGTTAGACCCTTAGAAGTGTCTAAGATAAATGTTGTCCATGCTGTTTTATGCTCTTGCTCTATGGACCCGAGGTGAACAGCTGTACCTGAAGAGAAAGATGTGTAAGGAGGATACCAGTTATAGTTATACTTTCTGTGCACGCCCCAAAAATAAGGGGTGCCTAGACCATGATTAAGATCCAACTTTTGTCTAAAGTCTGTCTTTACATTAATATTGAATTCGTTACAGATCCTTTCAAAAGCCTTCATGTCTATTCTGTTGCTGAATGGATTAAACGGTTAGTCATTCGGTAATGGCGCTTGCAGTTCAGACAAAATACGTCTGAAGGTGTAATAGAAATGAAATCTGTACACTGACCTCACCAAAGGATTAGGATGATTTAAATGATCAGCATACGATACTCCACACCCAGTTGATGCACAAAACACAGCAAAGTTTAACTGGTTCTGATAAAACTGCATCGGATGACTAAACCACACTTTCGGGATATGGTCGTTTTTAATAGGAGGGTTAAGATAGCTCTTCAATGGAGTACTAACCTTTACTTGAAAGGTGTCAGACTGAGTCACAGAAATGTCAAGAGTATCAGTTGTTATATTTTTAAGATTGTAGTGCGGCCCAACAGAATATTTTGCATCAGTATATTTAAATGCACTCATTTTTATTTCGTTTTAAAAATGTTTGTAACAATAACAACTCAAGACCACCCTTCGTTTTTAGAACATGCTATTGATAACGATTGTGGAACCAGAATGGTCACACTCCATGAAATATTTTACAAAGTCGTATGGTTTAATATAAGTGAATCCAAGAATAATAATACGATTCTAAAAGTTGACAAATCAGGGACCAAAGTTAGCCAGTTAACAATACCTGATGGTTATTACGGGTTTTGCTCACTAAAAGAAGCAATGAGTAACTTCAACATTGCTCTCAAACTTAACAATGCAAATTTGAAAACAATGTTAACATTCAAGCCTGAAGAAGAAGTAGGTTACTATTTTGATAAAGAGCTAGCTAAAATGTTAGGCTTTGCAGCTGACAATCATAGATTTAGAGTTACACCAGACAAAACTACTTATGAGGGGGAACATCCGCTCGATCTTGCATTACATTCATTACTCTATGTTCATTTGGACGAGCTGAGCACTGATGAAAACTTGTATGATGGAAGGCCCTCAACTGTTTTGAGAGCTCTTCCATCTGGGAAAGCTGCATATTGCGATTATGAAATTATACAATTCCCTAATTTACAGTTTAAACGATTAGTTTGTGGAAGGGTCGGATCATTTAATATAAAAATTGCAGACAAAACAGGGAAAGTCGTGAAATGTGATAACCTGCACATTGTTTTAGAAATAAAATAATAAGTTGTACTAAAAAATAATGTCGCGTGGGCCAGAAGAATCAGGAGTTACATTAGCGCCTGTGAGGTGTATAACTTTAGAATTAAAAGACCTTGCAGACGTTGCGGACTTTGAACAGAATGGTGAGATAGGCGCTTTGTATGGTTTTGAGTACACTAAAGATGGTGATTATAAACGCAAAGAGGTTGGCGACAACAAAACGTTTCCTAAACTAGAACAACTGCGTAATGTAGAAGCAAATAATGCTGGCCAGTATGAATATAAAATAGTTCGAAAACCTGACAGCAAATGGCACTTAGAACCATATTTAGAATGGGATATAAAATTTGAATTCATAAGCCCATTTACATTTTTTAGCCGTCAAAAAAGTTTTAGAAAAGCATTCAACTCTGGCCCTTTACATGTAAGTCTTATGCCAGAGGACAATAGTCGAAAGAGATTGAAATAAAGCCGTATGGGAATAAACAGTACATCCTCCACAGAAGAGAATCGGTTTTGAAAGATGCTTCTACAAAATTACAGTTCATTCCACAAATGAAATTAGGAGACACGTTCACAATGATATTTGAAATTTCTGTCTAAAAAGATGAGGAGAGGGATGGGGTTGTGGGCGTTAGTGACGTCCTTTTAAAAGGAATTCTAATTAGCTGGCAAAACTTAGACGTTGAAAAACTTAAAGTTACTGTCGTCGTTCTTAACAACGGTGGGGAGATTAAGGTCATTACAACCAATGACAAAATCAATATTAGTCTAAATAGAAGCAATCTCAGAGAACTGACTTGGATTAATCTTACACATTTAGATCTTATAGGATTTTATTATACTGAACAAGTTTTGACAGAAAGTATAATAAAAACAATAACTGGATTAAATTAAATTCTGTTATAAAACTATGGAGCAGTTAAACTTTATGACAAAAACTCCTCATTGTTCATTGATTTGTGGCAGACTGGTTGTGGAAAAACAATATTTGTCCTAGACCTATTACAAACAGTTTATCGCTATAATTTTGATTATATTGTAATTTTCTGTCCAACGCTTAAATGGAACAAAGCATATCATGATAGAAGGTTTATATGGACAGATGATGACGTATATTTAGTTGATCCTAGCAATAAACTGAGTGAGTGTTTAGAACTCTTTTGTAGACTGTTTGAAGGAACGCAGACACTATTTATTATAGATGACTGTTCAGCAGAACGAGACATAGTTAAAAAAAGAACCACTTTGTCAAAACTAGCTTTCAGCGGAAGACATGCTGGGATAAGTGTGTGGATTTTATGTCAAAAATATAACTCAGTTTTAAAAGACTTTAGAGAACAGTTAAAGACTGTAGTTTTATTTCACATGAAAGACAGAGACGCATTTGATGAATGTATGCGTGAAAATGATGTTATTGAAAATGATCAGGAAAAACGCAGGATTAAGCAAAAACTAAAATCTGAAAAGTTTAGTAAATTAGTATTGAAAACGGATAATCCTACACAGTATGTTTGTTTGTAGGGTTTACTAGTTAGAGAACTAATAAATGCCCATCCTAGGGCAACCGCCCAAAACTGGTTGAGGGGGGTTGAGCTAGGATGGGCATTTATTAGTTCTCTCTAGAAAATATTGTTGATTCCAGTATAATCTTGTTAAATGATGGTCGAGTTACTCGAATCCCAGATGTATCAACACACAAACCAGCTGCTATAGACTTGTCGCTGGTATCTCCAAATCTAGCAATTGATTGCGATTGGTCCACTGGAGAAGACTGCCTTGGAAGTGATCACCTTCCAATCACAATAAATTTGAATGATGAAATTAACACTGACATATCAGATGTTGAAGACAAAATCCCAAATTATAATTATAAATTAGCCAATTGGGAAGCTTTTGCAAATAGTCTGATGACATATGATACAACGTCGGTTGAAGATGACAACATTGATGTTTTTTATTCAAATTTTGCCAAAATATTGATTCAAGCTGCTGATAGTGCTATTCCAAGGAGTAGATAAAGGAAATTTGGTAAATTTTTCGGTAACGTGTGGTGGACTGAAGAATGCCGATTAGCTGTAAAATCAAAACGTCAGGCTTTTAAAAGGTGGATCCGAAATAAGACTGAAGAAAATTTTCAGACTATGAAACAGGAAAAAAAACAACTGTAATAAAATAATTGCTCAAGCAAAAAAGACATACTGGGATGAATTTTGTAAGAAGGAAATAACAGAATCAAAAGACATGTTTAAAGTGTGCAAAAAAAGTAAAAGAAAATGAAAAAAGGTCACAAAAAAACAACTTTACCCAATTAAGCTAGAAAAGGAATTTCCTACCTCTTATGAAAAAGCTGAGGCTTTTGTTGATTTCTTTTCTCAGAATAGTTTGTCTTCATCTCTACAGGCAGAAAATGAGCAATATAGATTGAAAGAGGAACAAAAAGAGGACTATTGGGATCCAGATCCAGTTGCAGATCATTTTGTGAATTCTCCTATCCAGTCTCAGAATTGTCAGAAGCTTTATCATCAGTCTCATCTCATAACTCAGCAGTTGGTCTAGATGGCATTTCTTATCAGATGCTAAGTCATCTGCCGCCTTCCTGAAACATGTACTACTCTCGTTGTTCCAAAAATGTTGGAATAATGGCGCTCTCCCTAAGATTTGGAAGAGTTCGGTGGTCATACCAGTTCTGAAAGAAGGCAAGATAAATACTTCTGTAAGCAGTTATAGACCAATCTCTTTGTCTTCTCATGTCGGGAAGCTTCTGGAAAAAATTGTATTGAAGCGTCTGATGTACTATTGTGAAAAGAACT
>JAFLJL010002509.1:0-2500 GCA_018398815.1 Conus ventricosus | reverse complement strand
GAGAGAGAGAGAGAGAGAGAGAGAGAGACACTTTGACACTTTGACATTTTATTGTCATTACCAAAAGGTCTTATGACAAGGGGGATAACAGGGTAATAACACAATCCTCTTTTCATTGCAAACAATGTAACCCAGTTATTGGCAATGATCAATCAAATCAAAACAAGCAAAACATGTAGAAAAAGTAGAAAAGAGTAAACACGAGAACTCCTTTCTCATTACAACAACAACAACAACACATATACAAAAGGGAAAATATAATGAAATAGATTAATTCGACCATTCACTCAGTCACTCCATGACTATATTACTGAACTCCTCCACCTGTTTAAATTGATATTTTCCGGGATTAGGTACTGTTTTCAATCCACTATCATTCTAAATGCTTCTGTCTGATCTTCATTGCTTCTGCAATGAATCTAGCAACTGATTTTATTACACCATCGTCATCAGATGATAACAAGTAAGCAACATCTTGCTTTCAAAAACACCCAAAGTGGAAAATGAACATTTTACACGCACTTCATTGAAATACATTGAAATAAAAAGTGTTTTTCATTGTCAGTAGTGAATCCACATAAAGGGCATGGTAATTCTGTGGATGTTCCAGGCTCGAACCATCTTTTATTCGCATTGAAACCTAATGTGCGTAACCTAAATCTTGCGTAATTAATTCTATGCCATTTATCAGTGATAACATGAAGAAACTTTTCTGTATGGAACATATTCTTAAAAGAGAAGAACCAACGATACTTTTCTTTGCTTTCCATACTTGAATGCCAATTCTGTTTAAAAGAGCAATGAGCCTATCCTTAAATTTCTGTAATAAATTGCTGTTCGTTACCCACTTACATTGGGTCATCCACACATATGCCAAAACCCTGTTCTGATAGCACTTTCTTTACATTATTAGCCCAGTTATTTCTGCCTTTCCATTTGTAATAGCATCATGTCATAAGCCTGTCTGCACAAACGTGACTGCGGAAGCTTCAATATTTTCAACCAATTACCTAACACATTTCACAAAAGATCTGATGTAAAGAGGGGACCTGCCCATGAGAGAGAGAGAAGAAGAGAGAGAGAGAGAGAGAGAGAGAGAAGAGAGAGAGAGAGAGAGAGAGAGAGAGAGAGAGAGAGAGAGCAAGGCACCACATGCATTCATTTTTCGCAAGGCATGAAAATACGTAGAACGTATTAAGCAAAGTGAGATGACATTGGGAGGGGGGGGGGAGAAGAAAAAAAAAGAGAGAGAGAGAGAGAGAGAGAGAGAGAGAGAGAGAGAGAGAGAAAGGGAGAGAGGAGAGAGAGAGGAGAGAGAGAGAGAGAGAGAGAGAGAGAATGGGAGGGAGAGGGGGAACAGCATGAGATGTAATGATTTGAATGGAACTTACTAAAACGTACAATAATTAGCCTGTATAAAATCAGACAGTAAAATGAACATGACAAAATATGTACGGAATTCGGGACATAGACACGCACACATGCACAGACAGAGACAGACACAGAGACAGAGAGAGAGAGAGAGAGAGAGAGAGAGAGAGAGAGAGAGAGAGAGAGAGAGAGAGAGAGAGAATGAAGAGGCAGAGAGAGAGAGAGAGAGCGGCACTACACACAGAGAGAGAGAGAGAGAGAGAGGAGAGAGAGAGAGGAGAGAGAGAGAGAGAGAGAGGAGAGGGAGAGAGAAGTGAAAAAAGGGGACAACATATATCATTTTTCATAAGATTATATCCATATGCCACACATTATATACCCACACACCACACATATGCATACACACACACACACACACACACACACACACACACACACACACACACACACACACACAACACACAGATATTATAATATATATTATATTTATATATATATATATATATATATATATATATATATATATATCCATATATATATACATATACACACATACATGTACATACTACATACACGCACACACATACACATACATGCGCACACGTACATATATATAATATACACACATACATACATACATACATACAAAACATACTACATACATACTACATATATCAAGATACTTGATACATGAAAAAAAGGAAGAAGAAAAAAAATTAGAAAAGACAAATTGGTTAAGTACATGAAAAGGGATGATTTATGCTTTTGAGATTACTTGGTATTAACTTATGGTTTTTTTAAATTTTATTTTTATTTATGTTTTTTTTAATTATTTTTTTACCGCAGAAGATGGTAAGGTAAGTGTTTTTGAAGTTGTGGTACAAGATTTGTTTGATGTATTCTAGAAGGGAGTTACCACAAAGAGGTTCCCGAGTACGTTAGACTTGATTTAAATAGGTCAATTCTGGGGATTGGGAATGGAGTTGTGGGAGTTTCTCGAGGACTTGAGATCGTCTATTTAGTTGTTGGAGCATTCCGGTAGAATCTTGTGCATCATTCCTTTTTTATTTGAGTACTGCTGATGGTGTGAGATGTATCACTTCGAGTATTTTTTCGAAGGATAGTTAGC
>JAFLJL010002508.1:0-24662 GCA_018398815.1 Conus ventricosus | reverse complement strand
AAGGGGGAAAGGGGGTACTGAAACCCGCCGCAGTACCGTCTGACCATTGTTGTCAAGTCTTTTCACCACTCGCATGATGGGCAGGGAAATGAAATTAAACCACACATAAAACCCATTGAATCAAGTCTTCTCACACATCAGTAAAGATTTGCATTAAATCACAGGTTATAAAACAAATATGAATTAATCTTCACCCTTCTCTTACTCACAGCATAACTTTTCCCTTCCTTAGAAATAAATCACACAGGCGACATCGCTTAATAACTCCACCACATTTGCAAATAGTATTCAAGGCATATGTACATTTTATAAACACTTTTCAAAATAACACAAATTCCAACCACCCATCCGAAGACAATTCATGCGTACGCACGCCGGAACATAAAACTCGTTCTCCTCTGCACACAGAAACAGACGGTGGCCAAAGGGATAAAAGTCCGGCGAATGTACAGGGGCGGACGAGCGAGACCAAGCAAGTTCCAACCCTGATTCACCAGGTTCTCTCCCTTCCCCACCGACTACCGCATCACCAGATACATAAACGGGAAAAAGAATTTTGGAAAAATTTGAATGGCCAGTTAAAGTTTGGAATTACCAGAAAAAAGGGTCTCACACAATATTTCTCTTACAATTTCGAAACAAAAGAAAAATTGGGCGCAAAGCGAAGACTAAGCCGGCAACAACAACAAACCCAAAACAAACAGACCACAAAACTGATGCTTACCAGCTACCCGTGGGTGACCCCGAAGAGGCCCGGGTCAAAGGACTCTCTCTACCCTCTGTCCAGTCGAGAGGACAGAGGCGAAGATGCGGAAACAGAAAAATGATGTCCCTCTCCTACAGGCCGACTGCGGGAATTAAAGTACTGACTGTACTCTCGACGATAAGGTAAAGAACCAGGACGGAGCAGGCGCCCCCAGAGACATCTTCCGCTCGATGAAGAGCTAACCTCCCTCAGCAATGGCGGCCAACATGCCATCTGCGTCACAGAGTGAGCATACTTCAAACTAAAGAAACGAAGCACGTGCGACAGGTAAAGACAGGCGAGAGGCCGATAGACAGAAAGTTCGAGAAAAGGTACCGGCCACCCGTGAACTTGCAGGAAGAATAGCACGGGCGGTGGGAATTTGAGAGAGAGAGAGAGAAAGCAGACCGAAGTTGAGCTGAACCACACCAAGGTGCAACTGCACCACAAGCCACCCTAGGGACGGATACACGACAACAGCAACGACAATAAACAAATAAGTAATTCCGGGCCACCCTAGGTGGGTCGAACGTCGTAGGCCCGTGACAAACTCGTGACAAACCCCCCTCTAAAAGCACTGTTTTCTCTGAGATACAGTGCTCCTTGAAACCGTGGGCAGTGCAACTTCACAACAATGGGACCGAACCCAACTCTCTGTGATCGACAGAGTACGAAAAATCCAATACAAACATTCCACGATAGAATCAAAACCGGGGAATACATAATACTACATTTATCAAACAACAAAGAAAAACCTCCAACCATGAAGTAACAATCCGAACCATTGGTATTCACTACCGTTTAACCTCACTGAAGTGACAACTGTCACTACACCTGATACAAAAGACCAAAAAGGGGATTAACCCTGGTTGGGGGGAGGTGTCCCTCTGACGATTCCCCAATGTGCTAACTAGGGAGCTCGGCTAAGATAGTCAGCACCGTATTACGGGAACCCTTGAATGACGGAAATGAACGCATGACTCTGCAGCTCCACTGCCTATCTCATGATCGACGACTGACTGGCCGGATCCGGTCCAAGCACTGGAGAGGATGAGGATCGCTCTCCAGTACAAATTTCCGGCCGTACTTCTTCTTGGGCACCCATGCGCGCCCAAATCTGCCTGAAGATTCAGCAACAGTAGGGGCATCGATAGTCCTAAGCGGACAGCCTCTGGGTATCGACTCGCAGATTCACCACTACCGAATGAGCGGTGACCGCGATCAATGGAGGATTAAGGGGTCCCACCAGGTCAACCCCAACCTTGCGAATGCCCCCCAACCCGTGGCACTGACCCTGGGGGAACACGCTTCAAGCGACCCTTAGGCGTTGTTCCGTTGGCAGACATCGCAACTGCGGCAGTACTGCCTAACCGTGAGTTCATCCCTGGCCAAAAGAAGTCCTGTCTGACTCGCTCGAGAGCCCCGCTTGGAGCCCATATGACCTACCAGGGGGAATCGGGGCCTGCCGGAAACAGACTCTCTCAGCTTTGGGGAACCCAAGCTGCTTGGCCACACGATCTGCCTGGGGGGAAAACCCTAAAGAGGACCCCCTTGTGGAGCTTAAAGCTCACCTTGGCGTGTCGGGCCGACGAGTGGGACGTCCACAAGTTGTCGTAGGCTTTGGACATCCAAGTCCCTGGCCTGAAGACGGATAATGCTAGCAGGAGGGCCCCCTTGCCAGAACCTCGTTAGAGATCGGCTGAAGAACGGGACGCAATTCCGTTCCTGCTTCTTAGTTTTGGGCGCGTGTGGTGACTCCCACACACGCCTGACGGGCAAATCCGTAGACACGGACTAAACTGCGTCCGTCTGCGAAGGTGATAGTATTCCCTATGATAAGGGAATACAGAGGTCGCTCCACCGCGATAGCCCATACTTCGCCACAGAAGTGGGGGGTGGAGATGGGAAAATAAGTACAGAAGGACGGGTGGAGGTAAAACCACCTCCAACCCGCACACATCATAACTAGCGCCCCCCCGGGGCCCTTTAAGGGGAAACTAAATCCTTATCCACAAGAGTTTGGGATGCTCCCGAACCCCTGATGGTGTCGACCAAGGATGAACCAACAGCAGAAAGAAACACTGGACACTCTGTACCACCAGAAGCTTGGATGACCCCACGTTAGCCGAGGCGCGAGGTTTGGAAAGGACTAGCCCCATATTTAACCAGCGGCCTAGGCAATCTTTCCTGATGTGGCCAGGACGACCACAAAGAAAACAAAATCGAGGTGCTGAGTCCCCGATGGACTGCCTGCCTTGTTCACCCCACTAGAAAGTCGCGGCACCTTATTGCTACAAATCCTGTGGAAGGCTTCCTCTCCGTATCTGGGCGATGCCCATAAGCCCTGCGAGCTTCAGCAAACCCCTCACTGTGTGAATCGCAGCCGCGAAATCCTGAGGTGCTGCCCTCGCCTATCCGATCCTCAACTCTGGGGACACAGTGTTGGTGAGCTGTTCAATGAGGATCAAAATCCTCCACTCCAACTACTAACTGACGCCAGAAACCCTAGCGTCTTGCGCAGCCTATCACCAAACTGCACAAAGGTCCATCATTAATCTTCTTCAGGGACCTAAACTTCCTCCTGTAGGTCTCTGGGGGTAAGTGGAAACGCTTACGCAGAGCCAACTGCTGTCTGCATAAGACGCGCCTTCATTTAGATAAGCACACACCCCTTGCAGCACCAGATAATCCAGAAAAAAGGTGCATAGCCTTTTGTTCCTCAGACAATTAATATGAACAAGCAACTTTGTCAAAATGCTCTAGGAACATATCAATGTCCTCACTGGGTCTGAACTCGGGAAGCTTTAACTTTGGGCCCTAACTCTATCACCTGCCTGGTGATTAACCCCCGGTTTACAGAAGCGGGAGGCCGCGAAAGAATTGTTCCATCTCCCCCCTTTACGCAGAGCCTCCACCTGTCTATTTCCCTTCCCTACGGAGGCAGCCCTCCTCCCTACGCTGAGCCTCCTGTCTAGCAGCCTCCTCCCTACCTGAGCCGCCTCCTCCCTATGCATAATCTCCTGTCTGTCAGTCTCCTCTCTGCGCAAGCAGCCTCCTCTCGCGCTCTTCCCTACGCAAGCTTCCTGCCTAGCGCCTCCTCTCTACGCTCTTCCCCACGTTGGGCCTCATCCTCCCCGTCGCTGTCGCTCCAGAAACATAAGGACAGAGGTGATATCCTGAGCGGGGTTCACCACTTCCCGACACGGGGGGATGATCCGTCTGACCCGTCCCTTTGGGGCTCGACTTTCCCATAAGGAAAGTCTTCTGGGGGATGCCCCTTACGAGGGGAAAGCCTGGAGAGGAAAGTTTCGGTCTCGCGACTCAACAAAGCCCACAATTGCTTCGCTATACTCTGACGCTTCCGAGCGGAAGTGCCAGTCGGGGTCTCGACAGGGAGACCCCCCAGCGAAGAGGTAGTAAAAGTACTCACTGGACTACCTGCTACAGCACTGGAATAGGTAGAAGTTACCGTAGTCGAAGTACTGGTACTAATAGTAGGGACTACAGTAACATTTTGAATACCCTTCTTCTTCGACGCACGCGTCGCCATAACCACCACGCCGGACGTCGCCATAACAATATCCTACGGTTTTCCCAAAAACAGGGAAAGACAATTCCACTAGAAAAAAAAAAAAAATATTTTAGGGGGGTGTGTATATGTGGTATGTGTGGGTGTGCGTGTGTGCGGACAAGTTCCGGCTGCTTTCCCCCTCTGGCAACACCGCGCTCTACAGCACGAGCAACAGTGCGGTGGGGCTCACCGAAAAAAAAAACAAAACAAAAACTATGTCCGGCTGCCCCCACTCTGGCAAACACCGCGCTCTACAGCACGAGCAACAGTGCGGTGGGCGGCCAAAAAAAAAAAAAAAAAAAAAACCTAGCAGAAAGGGAAACCGGAGCGAGGTAAAAAAAACACTAGCGCCGATACAACCCCCTGATTCAACAACCCCGGAGGAAAAAAAAAACAAGAACTGGCTAAATACAAAACAGGAATGGAAGACGGCGGCCCAAAAAAGGGCAAGACTACGGCCGTACCTGCGTGAGGTACCCGGGGGAAGGAGGTCTGGACGCGGTCGACTCCCCTCGGTCTCACCTCGACTCCCAGTCACGCCGGGTGTTCCCTCAGGGCCCCCAAAAAGACTCCCTTCACTCTAAGTCAACCCAGCCAACCACCCACAACAAACACGACAAACTGACTAAAAACTACAAAACAGACAAAACTAACAGGGAATCTGCGAAACGAAAGAGACAGCCAGACCCTTCACATCCGGACGAGCCCCCACAATTGTCACGACCGACCCCTGGAGGTCTGCCCTGACAGGATCGGTCCCAGGTGGGGTGAAGGGAGTGACTGACCCTCACACGCTCCGCAAGAGACCACACAATAAAGATTACGATACAACCCCCATTTTTTCACACCACAAAATAAACATTCCAACACACGCAAACCCTGCACGATCACAATAAAGCACTCCCAACGCACACAACATGCACAATCACGATCAAGCACTCCAACGCGCACAACATGCCAACAATCACAATCAAGCACTCCAACGCACACAACATGCACAATCGCAATCAAGCACTCCCACACCCAAAACATGCACGATTATAAATAAATATTTCACCATACGATGTACACAATCACAATTACAGCATTCCAGCACATATGACATGTACACAATTATAAAGAAATATTTCCAGTATTTACCCTTCCACACCACGGAGTGCGTCCACATCCCTGCCCCTGTCAAGTCCGCAGTGGAGCACCCTGTCGCACTAGGTGCTCCGAGCCGGGTTGGTTCTCGCAGGGAGTCGCCCAAAGCCGACACCCTCGACTCCCAAGCGGCAGTGAAGAGCGTGTCCCGGGGGGGGGGGGGGGGACGTACTGTTACGGAGGTCCTGGACGGGGGTCCAGGCTGGCCATCGAGACGGCGGGCTCCCCTAGCAGTCCACGGTCCCCCATCAAGGCGTGGCCTCGACCAGCGCGTGGGACCATCTCGTCCGTGGTCTCAGCCAGAACGTGGCCTCGACCAGCACGGGGACCATCCAGTTCGTGCTCCAGGTGAAGCCCCCGGGAGGGGGGAGGGCGTAGCTGGGGGGAGAGTCGGAGAGGAGGAAAAGAAGAAGGGAAGGGGGAAGGAAGAAGGGTAAATGGAACCCTGCCGTCAGTACCGTCGACCATTGCTGCAAGTCTTATCAGCCACTCGCATGATGGGCGAGGGGGAAATGTATTAAAACGCACACAGTACAACCCATTGAATCAAGTCTTCTCACACGATGCAGGGAAAAGACTGCATTTAAAACAACAGGTTTAAAACAAATATGAATTATCTTCACCCTTTTCTCACTCACGCTTAACGTTTTCCTTCCTTAGGAAATAAATCAACACAGCGACCATCGCTTAATAACTGCCACCACAATTGGGAATAGTAATTCAATGGCAAATTGTCACATTTTATAAACACATTTCAAAATAACACAAATCTCCAACCATGCATCCGAACGACAAATCATGCGTACGCAAAGCTCGTGAACATAAAACTCGTTCTCCTTGCACACGAAACAGACGGTGGCCGAAGGATAAAAGTCCGGCGAATGTGACAGGGCGACGAGCGAGACCCCAAACAAGTTCCAACCCTGAATCACCAGGGTTTTCTCCCTTCCCCACCGACTACCGCATCACCAGATACATAAACAGGAGAAAGAATTTTGGAAATAATTTAGAATGGCCCGGTTAAAGATGGAATTAACCAGAGAAAAGGTCTCACAAAAATATTTCTCTTACAATTTCGAAAAAAAAAGAAAATTGCGCAAAAGCCCAAGACTAAGCTGGCTAACAAAAACAAACAAAAACAAACAACCACGAAACTGATGCTTACCAGCTACCCTGGGTGACCCCGAAGAGGCGGGTCAAAGGACTCTCCTACCCTCTGTCCAGTCGAGAGGACAGAGGCAAATGCAAAACAGAAGAAATGATGTCCCTCTCCACGGGCCGACTGCGGGAATTGAAAGTACTGACTGTACTCTCGACGAAAGGAAAGAACCGGGACGGGAGCAGGCGCCCCCAGAACATCTTCCGCTCGAGTGAAGAGCTAACCTCCCTCAGCAATGGCGGCCAACATGCCATGCGCGTCACAAAGTGAGCATACTTCAAACTAAAAGGAACGAAGCACGTGCGACAGGGAAAAAGACAGGCGAGAGGGCCCATAGACAGAAAGTTCGAGAGAAAGGTACCGGGCCCCCCGGGAAATTGCAGGATGAATAGCACGGGGGGTGGAATTAGAGAGAGAGAGAGAGAAAGCAGACCGAAGTTGAGCGAACCACACCAAGGTGCAACTGCACCACAAGCCACCCTAAGGACGGATACACGACAACAGCAACGACAATAAACAAATAAGTAATTCCCGCCACCTAGGTGGGTCGAACGTCGTAGGGCCCCGGACAAACTCGTGACATACAAATACACGAACGGAAACTTAAAAATGACCGTTAAAAAACCGTTATTATATAAATTTAGACCGTTCCTGATCAAATTCGGCATACAGATGCAGTTTTCCACGCTGAACAATGATATACAACTTACACGAACGAAACTTAAAATTGAGCGTGAAAAACCGTTAAGATCCGTTATTTTCTAAATTTAGACCTTTCTTGATGAAATTTGGTATACAGGTGCAGTTTCACACGCTGATCAATGATAGACAACTAATATGAACAGAAACTTAAAATTGACCGTTAAAAGACCGTTATTATATAAATTTAGACCGTTCTTGATGAAATTGGGTATACAGATGCAGTTTTACACGCTGAACAATGATATGCAACTTACACGAACGGAAACTTAAAAATTGACCGTTAAAAAACCGTTATATATAAATTTAACCGTTCCTGTTGAAATTCAGTATACTGATGCAGTTTTACACGCTGAACAATGATATACAACTTACACGAACGGAAACTTAAATTGAGCGTAAAAACCGTTAAGATCCGTTTTTTCTAAATTTAGACCTTTCTTGATAAAATTTGGTATACAGGTAAGTTTTACATGCTGATCAATGATAGACAACTAATATGAACAGAAAATTAAAATGACCGTTAAAAACCGTTAATGTCTAAATTTAGAGATGGTAGTCTGCAGAGGATTTCAGAAATACACCGAATTTACGATGCTCTGCAATACCCTCTGATTTTTGTCTGTCAACAAGAGCCATGGTCAGACATTTTCATCCCGTGGGGCAGATCTGACCGTTCCGTGTTTTACACATGGAATGTTCTACGTTGCAGCATCACGAATTGGAAGCGCAGAAACACTGACTATACTTGCGCCAAACAGGGAGACCAGAAATGTTGTCAACCCAGAGGCCCTCCAATAGACATAATACATCGTGAAAATGCAATCTTTTCACAGAGTTTCATGTTTGAGTTGGGTTCAACGTCCTGCCAAAATCAAGGATATGCAGACAGCTGGTCCGTCACATTAGCCTGACACGTGCGGGGCCAGAGTGGACATCGGGGGGAACTATGGTTATTTGAGCTGAAAACATTCCACGTGAAAATTTCCAAGACCAAACCGGGATTGGAAGCCACGACCTTTGGACCATGAGTCCAGCGCCTTATCCACTAGGTTATGGCGGCCCCTACAGAGTTGTCATTTTGGAGCACTTCAATCGAGGAATTGAGAATGCATAGGTAAGTTCATTAAGTACATGCATCGCTCAAATCGACTGTGTATCGTGTTACGAAAAAAAATTGTGAGGTAAAATTGATTGAGAGGCAAGAAGGGTCATAGAGCAGGGTGAGGACAGCTACCCCAAGTACAGGAGACGCGAGAGTCTGATGGAGAACATACTGGGATTTGTGTCGCTTGGGCAGAGAGAAATCATCGTCACCAACCATGGGTTGTCCCTACAACCCTTACCTCCTACATTAGTTCAACTGGCACATCAAGGTGGAAATATGCAGTAGCATAAATCCATCAAGTACGTCCTGAAGTATTCCACAAGGGCACAGCCCAAAGCCGTCTTCCAACTCCAAGCCACTCAGGCGGGTGAAGGAGCAGCTCAACAACCTCCAGTCGTTGATGAGACCCAAATGTGCAAGAATGCCCGCTACGTTGGCAGCATCGAGGCGACCTGGAGACTCCTGGGATTTGACCTGCATGAGCGCCACCCCATGGTGCAGAGACCAGCTGTCCATTTGGAGATTGGACAATGGGTCTACTTCAATCCACACAACACAGCGCAAAGAGCACAAGGCTCTCCCCCAGAAGCAACCCTTACCGCCATCTTTAGCCTATGCTTTCAAGACCCTACAGCACGAGAGCTGAAGTACGTAGAAGTCCCTGAGCACTTCACATGGATGTCCACTCAGAATAGGTGGAAGAAACGACAAAGGGGCACTGCAATCCGGCGATTGTACAGTATCATCCTTGCCAGGGAGAGTGCTACATCTTGAGGCTTCTACTCAACGTTATGAAAGGACCCCGTTCATACGAGGAGCTGAAGATTGTCAACGGCTATGTCCACAACATTTTTTCGAGATGCTTGCAATGCTCTTGGACTCCTAGAAGATGACCGGCTTCTACAACCTGCCCTGGAGGAAGCCTCCAAACTCTCAGAGACCCCGACTGCTGTGTGACTTCTGTATTATCCAGATACTATTAAACCAGAATCAGTGTACAGAAACACTGACTATACTTGCGCCAAACAGGGAGACCAGAAATGTTGTCTACCCAGAGGCCCTCCAATAGACATGATACATCGTGAAAATGGAATCTTTTCACAGAGTTGTCATGTTTGAGTTGGATTTAAAAGTCCGTGCCCAAATGAAGGGTATGCAGATGGCTGGTCCGTCACATTAGCCTGACACCTGCGGGGCCAGGGTGGACATCGGGGTGAACTATGGTCATTTTAGCTGGAAACATTCCACGTGAAAATTTCCAAGACCAAACCGGGATTCGAAACCACGACCTTTGGATCATGAGTCCAGCGTCTTATCCACTACGTTATGGCGGCCCCTACAGAGTTGTCATTTTGGAGCACTTCGAGCAAGGAATTGAGAATGCATCGGTAAGTTCACAAAGTACAGACATAACTCTATGGACTGTGTATCGTATTACGAAAAACATTCGTGAGGGAAAACAGATTGAGAGGCAAGAAGGGAGTGGGCGTCCGAAGAAATTGGGGTGAAGTAGATAGGAGGAGGCTGGGCAATTGGTTCAGCATGGGAAAAACGAAACAAACCCAATCTGAATTTTATTGTAGTGTCTTTTAAGTGGTGAGAGAGAGAGGGGTGGCCTGAAAATTATTGTACAGATAAACCCGAGCGAAGAAACTTAAAATTGAGCGTTAAAAACCGTTAAGATCCATTATTTTCTAAATTTAGACCTTTCTTGATGAAATTTGGTATACAGGTGAAGTTTTAAATGCTGAATAATGATATACAACTTACACAAACCGAAACTTAAAATTGACCATTGAAAACCGTTATTATATAAATTTAGACCGTTCCTGATGAAATTCCGTATACAGATGCAGTTTTACACGCTGAACAATGATATACAATTTACACGAACAGAAACTTAAAATGACCGTTAAAAACCGTTAAAATCCGTTATTTTCTAAATTTCGACCTTTCTTGATGAAATTTGGTAAACAGTGAAGTTTTAAATGCTGAATAAGGATATGCAACTTACACGAACCGAAACTTAAAATTGACTGTTAAAACCGTTATTATATAAATTTAGACCATTCTTGATGAAATCGGTATACAGATCCACTTTTACACGCTGAACAATGATATACAAATTACACGAACGGAAACTTAAAAATTGACCGTTAAAAACCGTTATTATATAAATTTAGACCGTTCCTGATGAAATTCGGTATACAGATGCAGTTTTACACACGCTGAACAATGATATACAATTTACACAGAAACTTAAAATTGAGCGTTAAAAACCGTTAAGATCCGTTATTTTCTAAATTTACACCTTTCTGATGAAATTTGGTATACAAGTGAAGGTTTTAAATGCTGAATAATGATATGCAACTTACACGAACCGAAACTTAAAATTGACTGTTAAAGACCGTTATTATATAAATTTAGACCGTTCCTGATGAAATTCGGTATACAGATGCAATTTTACACGCTGAACAATGATGTACAATTTACACGAACAGAAACTTAAAATTGAGCGTTAAAACCGTTAAGATCCGTTATTTTCTAAATGTAGACCTTTCTTGATGAAATTTGGTATACAGGTGTAGTTTTAAATGCTGAACAATGATATACAACTTACACGAACCGAAACTGGAAGATGACCGCCTTCTACAACTTGCCCTGGAGGAAGCCTTTCCATCTCTCAGCGACCCGACTGCTGCGTGACTTCTGTATTATCCTGGTGCTTGCAACCCCAGTAACCCAGGCAAAACCTGTGGAACCTCTTCAGAGACCATCTTGCTGAAGATTTCCTCTTCCAAGTCCGAAGAGATGTCTGTTATGAAGCGCAGTACACAGATGCCATCTACAACCAAGCTCTTACTGTGATTCAGCACAAACTCTTCCTTCTTGGAGGCAAGTCTACAGAGGAGTATGGGATGCCAACAGTCACACAACGACAATCTGTGCCTCGAGAATACTACCGCGAGACCAATTACGACACTACTGCAGACCTGCCTACCTCATGTTATGCTCATCAGTACTAACCACAGAGATTTTCAGTAATTTTGCATTTTCCTTCAGTAATTCCACGGACGCGTAATACACGGCGTTTTTGAACAAATAATGTGTACAAAACTCCAACTACATTTTTAACATTTTAACAAAAAATATAAACAGTAAAAAAGGAACAAAAACAACAAAGCAGAATTAAAAATACCTTGGGATGATGGCTGATGACGGACTCAGGACAGGAGTTTCAGGTCAATTCAAAGGTGATATACTTGACAGTTTGTAACTTACACAGCAGTCACCACAGATGACACCACTGATGAAGAACCTAAATGTACAACCCCCCCCCCCCCCCAAAAAAAAAAAAAAAAAAAAAAAATATATAGTGTGTGTGTGTGTCCCTGAGCTGTGCTGACAAGATAGTGGCGAAAATGAAAAGGACCTTTTCATTTTCGCCACTATCTTGTCAGCACAGCTCAGGACAAGTTGTTTTCGCAGATCAGCTCACACAACAGTCTTTCTGCGTTGGTGATCTTCCGTGTGTGGGTCTGACGCTGCTCTCGCTGGATTTCGTAAACAACGATGTGATCTTCTGACTGGAGGCACTCGCAGCTGTCTCTTTGTGCATTTTTCCCCGAGATATGGCGCTTGCAGTCATTTGCTCCCCCATGTCCGATGGAGAAGTCTGAATTGCACACCGAGCAGAAATGAGTATACAAATCCAGGTCCATGACAAGGCCAAGTCCGCGTGTATTTACTTCGGAAACACTTGCTTCTTCGCCTTCTTCCGTTGTGGCACAGTGGTTTTCGAACCCTCGTCATCGGTTTCATGCAAACGTTTAGAAGATTTTCTCCGCCATTTTCACAATCGCCGGCAAAAAAATCGGTTGAAACTTTGTCTTACAATGGCTGAACATAAAGCTTCGAATGGCGCGCACAGATGTGATGGCGTGTCGTGTTGGCCCACAGCACCACATTGACCAATCGCAAGTTCCGAACCATCTGTGGTTTCGGCTTGAGTCAAGGGAAGTTACTCTGCGGTCTCGGAAAGGTCTAGCAGTCGACAATTTTTCGAGTCTGAAATTTGCGTAGTTTTTCAATTTTCTTTTCCGTAATTTCGCACGGAAAATCGTACCTCCGTAATGGGGGGTTAATTTCCGTAAAATTACGGACGATTACGGAAGGGTAGGCAGGTCTGCTACTGCACTCCGGGCAGCAGCTGATGATCAGCTGAAGAGAACTAATAAATGCCAATCCTAACTCACATCCGCCCTCAACCAGTTTCGGGCGGATGGGACCTAGGATTGGTATTTATTAGTTATCTGACAAGTAAGACTTCAATAACCAAAAAAAATAAGGATTATCTACAACCATACATACTGTGTAGGGTTTATCCGTTTTTAATACTAATTTACTAAACTTTTCAGATTTCAGTTTTTGCTTAATCCTGTGTTTTTCCTGATCGTTTTCAATAACATCATTTTCACGCATACATTCATCAAATGCGTCTCTGTCTTTCATGTGAAATAAAACTACAGTCTTTAACTGTTCTCTAAAGTCTTTTAAAACCGAGTTATATTTCTGGCATAAAATCCACACACTTATTCCTGCATGTCTTCCACTGAAAGCCAGTTTCGACAAAGTGTTTCTCTTTTTAACTATGTCTTTTTCTGCTGAACAGTCATCTATAATAAATAGCGTCTGCGTTCCTTCAAACAATTTAAAAAGTGTTCTAAACATTCACTCAGTTTATTGCTAGGATCAACTAAAAATATGTTATCATCTATCCATATAAACCTTCTATCGTGATATGCTTTGTTCCATTTAAGTGTTGGGCAGAAAATCACAATATGATCAAAATTATAACGATAAACTGTTTGTAACAGGTCGAGGATAAATATTGTTTTCCCACAACCAGTCTGTCCACAAATTAATGAACAATGAGGGGTTTTTGTCATAAAGTTTAACTGCTCCATAGTTTTATAACAGAATTTAATTTAATCCAGTTATTATGTTTATCATACTCTCTGTCAAAACTTGTTCAGTATAGTAAAATCCTATAAGGTCTAAATGTGTAAGATTAATCCAATGTAGTCCTGTAAGATCGTTTCTATTTAGACTAATATTAATTTTGTCGCTGGTTGTTATGACCTTAACATCCTCACCATTGTGAAGAACAACGACAGTAACTTTAAGTTTTTCAACGTCTAAGTTTTGCCAGCTAATAAGAATTCCTTTCATAAGAATGTCACTGACTCCCAAAGCTCCATTTCTTGCCTTATCTTTTAAGACAGAAATTTCAAATATCATTGTGAACGTGTCTCCTAAATTTGTGCGCGGAATGAACTGTAATTTTGTAGAAGCTTCCTTTAAAACCGTTTCTCTTCTGTGGAGGCTGTACTGTTTGTTCCCATACGGCTTTATTTCGATCTCTTTCCGACTATTGTCCTCTGGCATAAGACTTATATGTAAAGGACCAGAGTTCAAAGCTTTTCTGAAACTTTTTTGACGGCCAAAAAATGTAAATGGGCTTAAGAATTCAAATTTTTTGTCCCATTCTAAATATGGTTCTAAGTGCCATTTGTTGTCAGTTTTCCGAACTATTTTATATTCATACTGCCCTGCATTATTTGCTTCTAGATTGCGCAGCTGTTCTAGTTTAGGAAACTTTTTGTTGTCGCCAACCTCTTTGCGTTTGTAATAACCATCTTTAGTGTACTCAAAACCATACAAAGCGCCTATCTCGCCGTTCTGTTCAAAGTCCTCAGTGTCTGCAAGGTCTTTTAATTCTAAAGTCATACACCTCACAGGCGCCAATGTAACTCCTGATTCTTCTGGTCCACGCGACATTATTTTTAGTACAACTTATTATTTTATTTCCAAAACAATGTGCAGGTTATCACATTTTACGCCTTTCCCTGTTTTGTCTGTGATTTTTATATTAAATGATCTGACCCTCCCACAAGCTAATTTTTTAAACTGTAAATTAGGGAATTGTATAACTTCATAATCGCAATATGCAGCTTTCCCTGACGGAAGAGCTCTTAAAACAGTTGAGGGCCTTCCATCATATAAGTTTTCATCAGTGCTTAGCTCATCCAAATGAACATAGAGTAATGAATGTAATGCAAGATCGAGCGGACTTTCCCCCCATAAGTAGTTTTGTCTGGCGTAACACTAAAACTATGAGAGGGTATATTGGCAGTTGTAAAACCTAACATTTTAGCTAGCTCTCTATCAAAATAGTAAGCTACTTCTTCAGGCTTGAATGTTAACATTGTTGTCAAATTTGCATTGTTAAGTTTGAGAGTAATGTCGAAGTTGCTCATTGCTTCTTTTAGTGAGCAAAACCCGTAATAACCATCAGGTATGGTTAACTGGCTAACTTTGGCCCCTGATTTGTCAATTTTTAGAATCTTATTATTCTTCTTGGATTTACTTATATTAAACCATACGACTTTGTAAAAAATTTCATGAAGTGCGACCATTTTGGTTCCGCAATCGTTCTTAACAGCATGTTCTAAAAACGACGGGCGGTCTTGGGTGTTATTGTTACAAACATTTTTTAAACGAAATAAAAATGATGTGCGTTCAAATATACTGGCGCAAATATTCTGTTGGGCCGCACTACAATCTTAAAAATATAACAACCGATAATCTTGACATTTCTGTGACTCTGTCTGACGCCTTTCAAGTAAAGGTTAGTACTCCATTGAACAGATATCTTAACCCCTATTAAAACAGACTACATCGCAAAAGTGTGGTTTAGTCATCCGATGCAGTTTTATCAGAACCAGTTAAACTTTGCTGTGTTTTGTGCAACAACTGGGTGTGGAGTGTCGTATGTGATCATTTAAATCATCCTGATCCTTGGTGAGGTCAGTGTACAGATTTCATTTCTATTACACCTTCAGACGTATTTTGACTGAACTGCAAGCACCATTACCAAACGACAACCGTTTAATCCATTCAGCAACAGAATAGACATGAAGGCTTTTGAAAGGATCTGTAACGAATTCAATATTATGTTAAGGAAGACTTTAGACAAAAGTTGGATCTTAATCATGGCTTAGGCACCCCTTATTTTTGGGGCGTGCATAGAAAGTATAACTATGACTGACATCCTCCTTACACATCTTTCTCTTCAGACACAGGTGTTCACCTCGGGTCCATAGAGCAAGAGCATAAAAACAGCATGGACAACATTTATCTTAGACACTTCTAAGGGCCTAACTAAAGCGGGAATAGAACGAAATAAACGACTCCATCCGTACTTACGTTTGGTGTTTGCTAGGTTCGCAAGCACAAACGAGATCGAGCATAACTGATCCTTCTACTGGTTTTGATGCACAAAAACAATACTAGCAAATTTAGAGGACGCCATTAATTCTACAGTTGATTTACCTTCAAGTATTAAAAGGTACCAAAATGTTTACAATACGCAAGATCAAAAGTAGACTTTGCTGTTGGCACTGGTTTATACATGCTGCCTTCTGACCTCAGGCTCCAGGTAGGAACAATAATAAACTACAATAATGAAATCCTTGTGGCAGGCAATGAACAGAAGGTCGGAAAAAAACGACATAAATTCTGAGCCAGTAAATATTGCAAGCAGTAAACAAACAAGATGACCCCCCAAGAATAAGTCATCCAATCCCCGTGGCCCAAAGCCCGAGGACCGTTGAAGACCCCGAAAAAAAATAATGACCATGAAGATGAAAAGACAGCACTTGTTTTTGGATTAACAAGCCTAGGATTGCTCCTTCTTTATTTTACTAAATATTAACCCAACTATTAAGAGAACTAATGTCCATAAGTGCTCGGCCATAAAGCCAACTACTTTGCCTGCAGTAGACAAAAGCCAGCTAACAACACCCCCTAATATACTAGGTAAAGCGTCCATGGCTTTACTGGCTAATTTTTTTTAATAAACTCGCAAGATGATCAAGCTGTTTTTTTACCCATGATTTATCAGGCGGTGATGGAGGCGATGGTGGTGGAGGCACTGAACTTTGACCACCGCCGCCTGTAATAGCCAACACCAGTGTACTTATTGCAAATCCTAAGGCTGTTATAACGCTTGCTAATGTGACACCTTGCTCTCTAAACAGCGTTCGTATTCGTTCTGCTAGCGTTGTGTCTCCATATAAAATTCTTTGGATAGTTTCTCTTATTCTGCTCACTTGAGTTCGTAATTCTTCTCGGTTAGTAGACAAGGCTTCTACTCTTGCTGATCTTACTTCTTTAAGCTCTTTTATTTTTTGGATTATTCTTTCTTTAATATCAAGTCCTAAGTTGGCCTCGTTAGCCTCAGCGAGTTTTTTTTTTCTTCTCTTTCTATATGCTCATTTAGTTCAGTCAGTTTTGCTAAATTGTTTATTAATTCCCCTCGGAAGGTTCTTAAAGTGCGATCAAGGGCTTTTAATTCTCTTATAGACGCCTTTATATTTTGCTTGGGCAGCGGCGGATCATTTATAGCTTTTAATGCTGTTTCTTCTTCTTCAGTGAGTTCTGCTTCTACTGTATTTATTACTTTGACTGTTGTTTGACTTAAATCTTGAAGTTCCATGTTTTGCATTTGGCTATCTGTTGGGAGTTCTTGTAGCGTGTTTTGAAGTTTAGCAACTGCCTCCCTATCTAATTTTGGTTTAGTAATGCTAAGGCGATTTTGCTCGCTTACACGGAGCCTTTGTCTAATTGTATTCATGCCAACAAACTTTGATGGGTCTCGTTTATCCGTAAGCTGTACAAGTTCTCCTTTGTCGTTTTTCACATACAAATGATTATCTTTTAGTTCAAAATCATCAGGGTATATAGTTTCGGGAGGTTCTAGTCCTAAACTTTGGTATAATGATCTGACCTTACTTTCTGTTAATTCACGCCTTTGCACCCCTTCTAATTCATCATGCAATGAGAGCGCTGAGCGATGCTGCTCCCAAGGGGAATCACTCATGTCGTCTCCAGGATCGGGAACATCATAATCTTCAATGCCTGCCATGTTTTTAAATAATTAACTTTTTTATTTTGTTTTATAAAAAAATGTCACAAGTATATGGCTCAATTCTTGACCCGCATAGAAAACTGAAAGAGCCCTTTGGTGTGAAGGGAAATAAACGGAATATTACTGTTCCAAATAATCCATCTACTATTGATGCAGATCAAATTCTTACTGTCAGATTTCCAGACCTAGGAGCGGATGAAGTGATTGTGCCAGGCTCTGCGCAACTTACTTTCAAAATAGAACTCGCTTCAACAACAGACCCAAACAGGACAGTTGTACAGAATCTGGGGCGGGATTCGTTAAGAAAATTTCTATAAAACTTGAGGGGCAAGAAATATTTTCTTTACATAATGCAGACATATTTTTAACCTATTCTGATCTATGGCTAACCACGAATGAAAGGGCCGATTTTGCGTTTCAAGGAATAGAAAATAATGAAGCACTAAAACACAGAATAGGCGCCCAAGATGCTAAATCCGGCAAAAAGTATGTAGCTGTAAGTTATGCGTACGGAAATCGCTTTTCCATTCCCTTAGATTTTGAGCTGTTAAAATCGCATGCACCATACTTTCAAGGAGCATTAAAAGACAGATTGTCATATGAGCTAACTTTTAATGAATACAAACGTGTTATTATATCTGAAGACACCGCAGCGAAGTACAGCATTTCTGACATCTCGTTAGAGTTTGACGTTGTTAGCAACCCTGATTTAGCAAGGCAGATTGAGCAACAATATCAGTCAAAATTAGCAATATATTACGAAAGAGTGATTCATCATACAACATATCCCAAAAACAAGGCAGACGCTATATGGAATTTTAATCTTAGTGTCGCAGCAAGATCGTTTAAATTGCTGTGTGAAGATGAAGAACCGTTCAAAAGACAAACTGAAAATTTTATTAATCCTAAAATAACGAAAGTGCAATGTACAATTCAGGGCAGCCCTAACCAAATCTACGCTAGCGGGCTTAGACCTTATCAGCATTTTGACGAAATAAGAAAATTGTTCGGTGGTGGGAGGTGTAGAAGTCCAACAGTAGACCTTGTGTCTAAAGATCTACACCTTCACAATGTTAGGCTTGATGATTATTTAACAACGAAATACGGTTTATGGATTGACCTAAGGTCAACAGTGGATAATCAGTTGCATGGAAGTGGGAGAAAGGTTAAAGACGTAATAAACATTCAAATTGATAAGAAGAAGAAAGCGATAAACCGCTTAATGTACATTTGTTTTTAATATATGATGCGCAGCTGAATATTCAAGATAACAGATTAAAAGATATACATTACTAAATTATTTTTTCATTTTTAAAAAAGCATGTCTGTTACGGTTTATCCAAAAGTGTCTACAACACCAGAGCCGCCAAAAGAAGGGATAGTAGAAAACCCTGACATAAAAACCTTCAGATTAACAAACATTACACAAATGCAACAAAAACTAGAGCAAGACCTTTCAAAATACAGCAAAACCAAACGAAGGTATTCTGCTGCATTTAATGCTGTTACATATGTTAATACTGGAACATCAACTGTAAGTGCTCTATCTGCAGGGACAAGCGTAGGTCTCTTAGCAACAGGTGTTGGTGCACCCGCAGCTTTACCGGTTTGTCTTTAGCTCTTGGCCTGTGTTCATTAGCTGTAAGTGCTGCTAGCAGAAAATTAAAAACTAAACTCCAAAAGCACACAGCTATGGTTCAACTAATAACAGCTAAACTTAGTTCCTTCAAACTGATAATAATAAAGCGCTAGCTGACTCAAACATCACGGATGAAGAATTTAGTCGTTTACAGGCCGATTTTGATGACTACAAAAGACAAAAGTTTGATCTTCAAAGAAAGGCAAGGACAAGTTTCTCTCAACAGCCAGACACCGAGCAGATAAAAAGGAATGTTTAAAAAAAGTAAACGAAACATTAAACTCTGTTCTAAACAGCTCACATTAACAACGCCAAAGGGTGTTTATACTTTAGTTTATGAGTCCAAGCACAAAAAGACCGTCGATATTGATTCTGATTAAGTATTTTTTTTATTTAAATAAATATTTTGAGTTAGAAAAGAAACTCAGCATGGATAAGATATATGAAGGTCCAGACGAATTGTTTGAAGCAATGCGTAAGGAAGAATATTTATCAAAAGCTTTAAAATGATATCAGTCTAGACGTTATTGATTCAGCAAGCGTACGGGCAAGTGTTGGTCATGCTATTTCTCAAGTTCCAGGTAAACTAACAATAGACCCGCCAGTTAAAGTAATGTTAGCTGTTTTAATCGACTATGTAACAATAAATGAAGAAAATCTAGAAGTCTGGGTCTCGACTAAACAGCAGACTATTCTTTCTCATAATGACTTAACACTGGTTGGGCAGACGAACTGCTTACACAGTTTGATGTGGCCGCTGAAGAAGCCAAAATGAGAGGCTCTGGTTGGTCAGAGGGCGAAGTCATAGAGATTAGATTAAAACAGGCTAAGTATGCGCCGATTGTTGGCAAGTCTTACATTCCACTACCTCCAGCATTAGTCGCAAAAAGAGCAGTTTTAAACATAAAGAATACAGACAACAAATGTTTTTATGTGGTGTGTTCTTGCTAGGCTGCATCGTGTTGGTAAAAACGCAGAGAGAGTGTCTAACTATGAACCTTACATCAATGATCTTAACTTTAATGGAATATCCTTTCCTGTTAGCGCGGACAAAATTGATCAGTTTGAAGAACAAAACAAACCAATAACTGTTAATATCTACACATGGGATGAGGAAACAAATCTACAGCCTATTAAAGTGTCCAAGAACAGTCCAACAATTGGCGAGCCAGGCAAAAATCATGTTGACTTACTACTAATGTTTCCACCAGCAGGGCTGCCGCATTACACATTGATACGCACAATGAGTAGACTATTGCAGCATACTTCAAAGAATGGACATAAACAAGAATTCTGTAGAAAATGTTTAACAAGAATTCCATCTGTTCAAGCCGCAAGCGAACATAAGAAACACTGTATTGGTCCAGTTGACTGTAATACAGAACTAATTACGCCCCCACCTGGATCTAAAGTTAGTTTTAAGAACTGGAAACGACTGCAAACTAGTCCATATGTTGTTTACGCAGACTTCGAATCACTCATTGTTCCTTATGAAGGACCAACCCCACAGAAACTTCCTAAAACAGCCATAGTGAGTAATCACCAGATTTGTTCATTTGCCTTCGTTATTGTCAGGTCGGATGGCGCCCATTCAGAACCAGAATTGTATAGAGGGCCAAATGCTGCAGAATACTTCTTAGAACGCATGCAGCAAGTGCGTAATGCCTGTTCTAATAATCTGAATTTATCTGAAATCATAATGACGCCTGAAGACCAACAACAGTATGACTCAGCCACTCACTGTTGGACTTGTGGTTTAGAACTAATGTCTAACAGTGAAGAAGCGAAACATAAAATTGACCGTTTAAAAAACCGTTATTATATAAATTTAGACCATTCTTGATGAAATTCGGTACACAGATCCAGTTTTACACGCTGAACAATGATATACAACTTACACGAACCGAACTTAAAAATTGACCGTTAAAAACCGTTATTATATAAATTTAGACCGTTCATGATGAAATTCGGTATACAGATGCAGTTTTACACGCTGAACAATGATATACAATTTACACGAACAGAAACTTAAAAATTGAGCGTTAAAAACCGTTAAGATCCGTTATTTTCTAAATTTAGACCTTTCTTGATGAAATTTGGTATACAAGTGAAGTTTTTAAATGCTGAATATTGATATACAACTTACACGAACCGAAACTTAAAATTGACTGTTAAAGACCGTTATTATATAAATTTAGACCGTTCCTGATGAAATTCGGTATACAGATGCAGTTTTACACGCTGAACAATGATATACAATTTACACGAACAGAAACTTAAATTGAGCGTCAAAAAACCGTTAAGATCCGTTATTTTCTAAATTTAGACCTTTCTTCATGAAATTTGGTATACAGGTGTAGTTTTAAATGCTGAACAATGATATACAACTTACACGAACCGAAACTGGAAGATGACCGCCTTCTACAACTTGCCCTGGGGGAAGCCTCCATCTCTCAGAGACCCCGACTGCTGCGTGACTTCTGTATTATCCTGGTGGCTTGCAACCCCAGTAACCCAGGCAACCTGTGGAACCTCTTCAGAGACCATCTTGCTGAAGATTTCCTCTTCCAAGTCTGAAGAGATGTCTGTTATGATAGCACAGTACACAGATGCCATCTACATCCAAGCTCTTACTGTGATTCAGCACAAACTCTTCCTTCTTGGAGGCAAGTCTACAGAGGAGTATGGGATGCCAACAGTCACACAACAACAAACTGTGCCTCGAGAATACTACCGCGAGACCAATTACGATACTACTGTACTCTGGGCAGCTGATGATCAGCTGAAGAACCTGACAGCTGACCAGAGAGACGTGTACGACAGCTTTATGACCATGGTTGAGCAGAGGCAGGATCCCACAGCAAGAAGCAACATAATGTTCCTTGATGCTCCATGAGGGACAGGAAAGACCATCCTGAATCTTATCCTGAACAGGATCTGCTCCACAGGCAAATAGTGCTAGACACTGCTTCCAGTGGCATTGTCGCTACTCTTTTGCCGGGTGGGCGGACTCTCTGACTCTCTCTCCGTTCGTACGAGGAGCTGAAGATCGCCAAGCTGCACGTCAAGCGTGGGTCAACGGTGGCCAAAGTCATCAAAGAGGCTGCAACCGTCATAATTGATGAAGCTCCCATGACCCACAAAGCTGTCTATGAGGCCATGGACTCTACGCTGCAGGACATCACCCAAGTGCACAGGCCAATGGGAGGCATCCCAACGCTGTTCTGTGGGGACTTCTGGCAGATCCTCCCTGTCGTCCTCAATGGCACCAGAGCAAACATTGTCAACGCCTGTCTGAAGAAATGGCGGAGCATGATTGTTAAATATGAGGAGCCCACCTGTCTGGAAATCCCCAGACAGCCAGCTTCGCCAAACTTCTGCTTGACATTGGCAATGGTGCCATTGAGTCATGTTTCCAGATACTATATTGGCCCCACCAGCACCATGCCAGTTTTATGATAGCCAGGAGGATCTGATAGAAGCAGTCTACCCGGATCTTCATGCTCACTGTGCAGACTCAGACTGGTCAGCGGAAAGGGCCATAATCTCCTCCCTGACGAGACTGTCAACAGGCTAAACAGAAAAATCGTAGCTGATTTCCCTGGAGAGGAAACTCTGTACAGATCTGTTGACAGAATGATGATGAGGGGAGTCCTTTATCCACAAGAACTCCTGAACTCCATTGAGATTTCTGGACTTCCACCGCATGGACTGTTGCTGAAATCTGGAGTCCCCATGATCATTCTCCACTCACTGGACCTGCCAAGGTGATCAATGGCACCCGATGTGTCTTCACCAGACTGCACAGGAACGTTGTAGAAGGGAAAATATCATGTGGCCCCCACAAAGGTGAACCGGTGCTGCTCCCCAAAATTCCTCTGGAACCCATGGACTAACCCCTGCCATTCCAGTTTGATGGCTTCAGTTTCCAGGAAACCAGCTTTCGCTCTGACAATCATCAAGAGCCAGGGTAAGACAATTTTCATCCCTTGGGGCAGACCTGACCGTTCCGTGTTTTACACATGGAATGTTCTACGTTGCAGCATCACGAATTGGAAACGCAGAAACACTGACTATACTTACACCAAACAGGGAGACCAGAAATGTTGTCTACCCAGAGGCCTCCAATAGACATGATATATCGTGAAAATGCAATCTTCTCACAGAGTTGTCATGTTTGAGTTGGATTTAACGTCCGTGCCCAAATCAAGGATATGCAGATGGCTGGTCCGTCACATTAGCCTGACACCTGTGGGGCCAGGGTGGACATCAGGGTGAACTACGGTCATTTTAGCTGGAAACATTCCACGTGAAAATTTCCATGACCATGCCGGGATTCGAAACCACGACCTTTGAATCATGAGTCCAGCACGTTATCCACTAGGTTATGGCGGCTCCTACAGAGTTGTCATTTTGGAGCACTTCAATCAAGGAATTGAGAACGCATCGGTAAGTTCACAAAGTACAGGTATCCCTCTATGGACTATGCATCGTATTACGAAAAAAATTCGTGAGTGAAAACAAATTGAGAGGCAAGAAGGGAGTGGGTGAAGTAGAATAGGAAGAGGCTGGGGGAATTGGTTCAGCATGGGAAAAAACGAAACAAACCCAGGGTGAATTTTATTGTATTGTCTTTTAAGTGGTGAGAGAAAGGGGTGGCCAGAAAATTATTGTACAGATATACCCGAGCGAAGCCGGGTACACCGGCTAGTATATATATATATATATATATATATATATATAGAGAGAGGAGAGAGAGAGAGAGAGAGAGGAGAGAGAGAGAGAGAGAGAGAGAGGAGATACATATTGGGTGTCTGCTTTCCATACAGAATTTGTGTTGGGGTAATTAACTCAAATCATTTAGCACAATGTTGGCCGTAATTTGAAACTGAGTGAAAAAATATTAAAAAATCACACCAAAAATGGCGACATAAATTTTTTGGTAAGTGAAATCCTTCCAGAACACAGTCCAACCAGTGGCCAAAAATTAGCATTTGAAACCAACGGGAAAACACTGGCCCCCCCCCCAACTATAAGAGCAAGCTTTCTTTATGATTGAATGTTTCTTGCAGTCATTGCAACACCAAGCTGCTCTGTAAGTTGCTGGAATGGTGCTCGGTTACTTATCCTTGAATGTATTAGTTTTTATATCTATTATGTAAAGCTGAGTTTGTCTGTCTGCTCGGTTACTTATCCTTGGAATGTTTTAGGTTTTATATTTATTATGTAAAGCTGGTTTTGTCTGTCTGTTCACTTATACACGGCCACAGTTTTGGGCCGATCGGCACCAAATTTGGTATCAAGTATCCTAGGTGTCTACAAAGAGCAACGTTGGGTCGGCAATCACGTGACGCATTGCGTCGTGACGCATTTTGCGTCTACAGACGTAAAAGTGAACATCGGAACACTACACGACCGACAAACAGCTTTATCTAATAGACGTATTATATAATAGATTTGGAAAGGTGTTCAAGTGAATGTTTAAGGGGGAAACAATCGAACAAAACGCGCTACCCCAAAAAACTTAATTGAATATGGACGAACCAAAACTTCATGATTCAGGCGAAAGGATTTCAAAAACATGGTCGAAAAGTGGTGTCTTG
>JAFLJL010002507.1:7500-26017 GCA_018398815.1 Conus ventricosus | reverse complement strand
CAATGAAAGTTTCAACGAATTGATGGTTTGCTATCTGTTTGCAAACTGTGCAATTTTTTTTTTTCAGTCCAACCTCTGCACACCTCATGGGCAGTGCACCTACGCCACTCATTCCGACACCCCGTCCACAGCCACAGCCTGGTCGGCCCCGCCACAGCCCGGCACCAGCAATCCACAGGGAGCAGTCAATGTCAAGTCGTCTAGAGGCAGCCCACCGGAGGAGACACTGCACTGCTGCCGAGTCACTTCGGTGGTGTTCAGTGGCGCCTGTTCTGATCTAACATATCCAGGACACCACCTACTAAGCCCCCTTCTGACGACAATAATTGCTTAGTCGCAGAGCCGGCGTGAGTGATCTCTCCCTCCGGAGGGCACCATTACGTCCGTCCAATGGCAGTCCCCATGGACTCGCCGATACCACTGACCCCGACGGAACCAAACCAAGGCAACAGACGTGGAGAGGGACATCGAAACTGAGGTCACCATGAGAGCAGGGCATGAAGGACAACAGAATTTGAGACATTTTTTTAATGCTGATCAATGAGAATGAGGATGATTAAGATGATTTGTGCGAAGACACTTTCCGACTCTGGGTTGTTCATATTTCTGTGTGTTCTGACTCAAGAGTCTGATAAAGATGACCTCACACACAGCCTCCGCACAGAGTTCAGTGTGACCCAGGTCATGACACTCCTGGAGTTATGCCTCACCAACACCTATTTCTCCTACAAAGGTGAGTTCTACCAACAGACCCAAGGAGCAGCCACTGGCTCACCATTTCACCTATGTGTGGCCAACTTGTTCATGGAACAGTTTGAAAAAGAAGCTCTTGACCCTTCCCAGAGCCCCCCTTCCCTTTGGTACAGATACGTTGATGATACTTTCAGCAGCATAGCAGAATCAGAGAAGGACAACTTCACTGAACACCTCAACTCCATCAAACCCAACATCCAGTTCACCTGTGAGTCTGAAAAGACCATCATATCCCATTCCTAGATGTTAAAGTTCATAACACCAATGAGGGAATCATGCAAACATCGGTACACCGCAAACCAAGCCATACTGACCAATATCTACACTTTAACTCGAACCATCCATTACAGCATAAACGTTCAGTTGTCCGAATCTTACTATACAGAGCACCTCACCTCTGAACAGAATAAACTGAAGGAAGAACACCACGTTAAGACAGCTCTGAAAGCTAACGGTTATCCTTCCTGGATTTTCAACACCCCCAAACCGAAACAAAGGCATCCCAAGGAGAAGTCCATCACTATCAGCATGCCCTACGTGAAAGGGATGTCAGAGCGCCTGTCAAGGACTTTCAGCCAACACGGCGTGCAAGTATTACACAAACCAGTGAATTCAATACAATCACAGGTTACAAAAGTAAAGGACAGAACAGATCTGGAAAAGAAAAGTGGTGTAGTGTATTACATTCAATGTGAGGAGTGCAGTGAGGACTATATTGGAGAAACTGGTCGGCCTTTGAAAACAAGGTTAAATGAACACACTACCACAACCTCTTCTGCATATTATGAAGATTTGACAACAACATCCCACCATACTAACAAGTTTCAAGCCACCATAATTGCAGCTGAATCACAGTTCACAAAAAGGAAAGTGAAAGAAGCTATAGAGAGAACGTATAAACACGGGTTCTGGCTCACCCGGTCTCAAACCAGTTTGGACCGGCCGACTCCAGAACCCGTGTTTATGCGTTCTCTGACAAGTAAGACTTCAATAACCAAAAAATAACGATTATCTAAAAATAACGTAGGGGAAAGCAGCAGTGGCTGAACGCACCCCATAGAGCAGCATAGAGGAAAAGCAGCAGTTGCTGAACACGCCCCATACACAAACGCCAGTGCAGGTAAGCCTTTAATTGCTAATTGTTGGCCTACCTAAGGACTCCGCACTATCAGATTACTGCAGAGACCCGTCATTAGGTCGACACCCGCATCACTTACCACGTGACCAGACATGACGATTTCCAACCAACGCCTCTCAGTTTAGCCACGGTGTTCAATGCAGGCGGTCGTGTCTGTGTTTACAGAGAAACAGCTTTTGCCATATATGAACAATATGTTTTATTACAAGTGTATGACGGAGTATCTAAACAAACGAAAATCAGGCGTGCCCAGTTCTTTACCTCTTAAGCCAAAGAGAAGTATTGCTTTTTGGAAGGTGGGAGAAAGAAAAAACGAGAACCTACTATTGATGAACTACACAAGCACCTTGAAAGCTTGTTAATTTAAGACAGAGATTTAGCCAATATATTTGAAAGAGATGTTGTTAACTTTGAAAAGCTTTTAACTTTTGAAGAAATGATTCTATTTAAAAAGCTCTAAATGTTCAGTGACAGTGTACTACCTAGTAGTTCAGAAAACTTCTCCACCTTGTGGTGTTTGTGACACAACGGCAAAGCAGACGACGCGGAACACGACTCGGGCTGGGCCCAGGCAGGGCCGGTGTTGTTACTGGCTAATTATAGTGGGTGTAGCACTGTTCGCTAACTGCCCTCTGACAACTGCTCTGCAAGGCTCTCAGTGAACGCCACAAACACATGACGTGGACTTAAAATAGTAACGGTTTTGCAAAAACTAGGCCAATCGGCAGACTTTGCCGATTGACCTACAAAGCCCTCCTCTACCCCACTTGCTGGAGCTGTGCCAACACTCCTTCACCAACACAACCCTCTCAGTGAACGCCACAAACGCATGACGTGGGTCTAAAAATAACGGTTACCTGCAGCGACTCTGCACAGCAATTATCGCAAGAGTAGAACCAGCGAAACATAGCAATACTTGTCATTGCTTGTAACACTGAAGTAGGTCGCGCAACTGCCTGTAGCGCTCAAATAGGTCAACCTGTATTGGAACACTGCTGATTCACTGGCATTCTTGTTGCTGCCCCATGACTTTGTATATAGTGAAATGACATTTTGCTGTTGTGTTTGCCTGTTTAGACGTGCTGTGCTTCAACGTCCTGCTTCAACTTTTTTGGCGGCCACAGAGTGTACTTTATTCAACTGTCTTGTTTATTAAATCAAGCTTTTGATAAATGCACTTGGTGGCTGCTTTGAATAATCTTCAGTTGACAGAGAGACCGACAGCCGTTTTGAATTTACGGCGCTCAAGCGCCAACCATAAAACCCTTTCCCATTCTCCATGCAAGCACCTCCCTATCTTGTGTGTGTGTGCGTGCGATTGTGCTTGTATATATGCTGTTATTGTTGTTGTTATCGCTGCTGTCATTGATGTTGTTTTACTGATAATAACTATATCATATTCTAGACATTTGTTTCTTATAAATAATCAAAGGTGCGCGCCCACCTCCACATCCCACCCTACCCTGCTTGCCCCCCACCCCACGCATGCACACACTTAAGTCACTTCTAAGTTCTTAACTGAAGTTACCCCAAGTCACTTCTAAGTCATCCTCAAGTTCTTACTCAAGTCGTCCTCAAGTTATCCTCAAGTCACTTTTAAGTTCTTAACTGAAGTCGTCCTCAAGTCACTTCTAAGTTCTTAACTGAAGTCGTCCTCAAGTCATCCTCAAGTTCTTACTCAAGTCAACCTAAGATCATAACTAAGTCATCCTCTAAGTACAAACCAATGTTCTTATTCAAGTTATCTTATAATTATCAAAAAAAATACAATCTATGTTTTTATCTTAAATAGTAGATGTCTATATAGTACACACACGCCCAAAAAACGCGTCATCGTCGAGGATGTCTTGCTTAGCGTTCTCTGCGCGAGATTGGTCGGCATAGATCTTAATGAAGTTCTTACATCGCAAGCAACCGCATTGATTACAATTCTGGTCTATGGAAATGTCTTTTATAGACTCCATGTCTTTATTTATTGACTCCATCATTTTATAATACGCCATGATCTATTTTTATCAAAAAAAATTTAAAATTAAGTTCTTAAAATATTATTACATTTCAAATGGATCAAAACGATCTTTTGTTGTTGGCGGTTTTGGCATGTTTTTGTCTTCTGTATTTAGTGGTTCAGATTCTTTTGACTGCTTTGGTTCTTGTTGCCATTGTTTATATATTTTATAACAGTAATAACCGCCCCCAGCAGCAGCAAGGGCGCCAAAAATGCAACAGTTTTAAGTTCAATATTCCATGAAGACTTTAGCGCTGTAGGCCTTGAATCACATGGAGGTTTTATAGCTGGCATTGAATCAACTTGTTCTGGCGTTGGCGGTGTTATGTTTTCACTATGAGTTATATTTTGTGATTGTAACATTAAATTTTTTTGTCTGTTCCACTCTCGCTAATTTTCTTCCTGCTTTAACACGCCCAGGATGAGATGCTTTTCACTGGTCTCCACCTGATTCAGTGTTTTCTGATTCTGCTGATTTTCTGGCTTGGTTACTTTCTCCACCTGATTCAATGTTTCCTGATTCTGCTGATTTTCTGGCTCGGTCATTTTGAAGGGAAATAAAATCTATATGATTAAAAGTAATTAATCCCATGATTAGTGGCGATAACAATGTTCCAAATCTGTAATATATAGATCACATCCTAGAGACTCTAATGACTTTGTTAAAACTGGATCCTGCGTTAAATCATACATGAAATCTTGTTCAGAATCAATGGGAGCAAATCTACTGACTAGTTTAGTGTACAAACTAAAACCGTTTGCCCGACGCTTTTCACCATTCTCGACCCCAGCTGCGCTTCATACCTGTTATGATACTTTATAATGTCTTGCGGCAACATCTGTTGAATCTGTTCTATGCTGAATTCATTTCCGAGGAACTGTTTTGTTTTTCCACATGCTGCCAAAGAATACAACCTTCTCCTTTTGGGGCATAACAGCTTGGTCATCAACCTCTTCATTTGTAAGTCCAAGACGGATTAGGTCGCTCTGTAGCTGTAGTAGATCAACACTGTTCATGTTTTTTTTTAAATTTTATAATTATTTTGTTTTTAAAAATGAGCGCCGAAAAACTGTTACCAATCTTGTTTACCATTCTGCTTTTTATTGGGGGCCCTAAGTATAGGATACACGATGTTTGGGTAAAAGCTTGTTAAAAATAAAGCCAGCGGATCTTGGCAACCTAGACTTTGAAGATTTGGCAAAGCTAATTGCTGTTATTACAGCTTCGTTCGCTACAAAGATTTTCTAGTTAAGCAAGGAATAATTCCTGACAGTATTAAATATGTAAATTAAAAAAATACATTTAAAAAAAATTTTGGCTTCATTCGTAATGATGATAGGGGGTGCAGTAGTGAATGCGCTCGCTTTTAGCGGAAGTAATTACGCATTAGTAAACTGCAGGATGAGGGCGAGAGAAAAGACATAACAAAGCTATGGAGCAACTAGCAGCCGCACAAGACGCCTATAAAGCAGAGAATTGAAGAGTAGATTTCATTAACGATACCCTGAAAAAACAGGGACATGCGGCTTACACTTTAAAGAGTTGATCAAGCCATAAAAGAATATTAAACTTGTAACAGAAAACCCCAATCGAGACATTGCCCCCACCAAAATTCAGCGATTTTTAAATCAACCATCAGAAAAACAAAGATGCAAGAAATCGTGTTTATTGTCTTTGGCATAAACCGTTGTGTATTTTGTTGCGCATATTATTGGCTGAATAAAAATGAACAAAATCAAATATTCACCGAAAGTATATTGGAAGGGAATCACAGCAATTAAAAAGCTAAGCCAAGCAGGGAGTCAGTGAACAAACAGCAAAGGAATGGTTAATCTAAACAAGCGATTTGGCAAATTTATCTACCTTTGCACCTAGGCGAATACAGAGACCACACTTTGTGAATACAATACCGAACGACACCCTTTCAAATGGATCTTCTATATTTACCCAATGATACGATTAGACGAAAAAGATTTAAGTACGCACTTCCCAGTCATTGACATAGCTTCAAGATACAAAGATGCGGAACCGTTAAAAACAAAAGAGTGCTTCTGCTGTTGCTGTTGCAAAACAATTGATATACCAACGAGGCCCGCTAACTTATCCTCCAAATGTTTCCCAAGTCGATGATGGAAAAAAATTTTAAAGGTCGAGTGAACAATTATGTAAAACATAGATTTAACCATTAAAAGAGGCATTCCAGGAGTTTCACAGATCACAGGCTTTAGTTTGAAAACTTTAACAAACAGTTATCTGAAAGACTTTTTTTCCTACCATATCACAGAGAGCTTATTGACAATTCTCGCAACACAGAAGGGGTTTAGAGACGGCCCTCAGTTTTGCGCGCAATGAATAATGAAGAATTTTAAAGGGCTAAAACCAGTACAAGCAATCAAAAAACAAACAATAGATGTTGCTGAAGGAGAGTCTTCATCCGGCAAACTATTGCCATTTGGTTTGAAAGCAAGGTACCTTTATTTCCCGGGGGGAAGCAGAAGGGGACACTCGCATCAGGCAACAGATCCATTTTGGAGTGTTGATCCATATGAAATAAAAAGAATTGTAAAAAGGGAATCCGCCCTTTGTATTTTTTAAACGAGAAACTGACCAACAAAACAACCGCCCCTCAAAGATTTTTTGTGAAGGAAGAATTTGCAGATAATCCCACCAGACACAGTTCCGCTTTATTAATTTTACGGTTTCCCGATGCCCAATTGCATATGAAAACTCTGGATTAACAAACACACGTTTTGTGTTTGTTTCTATCTAATGACTTCTTTGTTACAACAGTTGGTTGATCTCATGTAGATTAATCGCAGTTTTACGTTGTCATGTTGAAAAAGTCTTATTGTCAAACAAAGCTTCTTTGTAGTTGTTATGTGAAAATGCTCGACTGCACAACACTGCGAGATATTCCTTTTGCTTTCTTAATGGTTTTCTCCCCGGCTCGAAATACTGTTCATTTTTTGACCTTAAACCAATAAACTCCTTAATCACCTTTCCAGAAAAATTCATCCTTCACTTTTCCCAAAACCTTCTTATTAGTAATTGAATGTAAAGGCGAATCTTTAGGGTAATCTGACGTGTCAACCCTCCCGCATGCCCTTTCGCTACTCCATTTCCATGACTTTATAGATGTCCTTTAGTAGGGATATCTATAACAAACTATCTGTATTTTGTGTAAAGTAAATCTGGGCTAGGATCGAGGGCTTAAAGTAGTCATAAAGAAATTCTAAACATCAAAAGCTTGATAATTCTAAAAAAGTAAACCCAATAAATACAGGTTTGTCCAATTTTACTTTCTTTTTTTCATCATTATGCCCCAAAAAGCGATCATGAAATCTTCTGAAGTCCTGATAATTTGGTTTTGAAGTCAGCTTAATTGCTTCGTTCTCTCTGGTGACCAATTTTGACATCTTTGCGCTTGTGCGGATTTTCCATAGTCTTTCCGAAACAGCTGTTGTTCATCAGCTTGGAAAAGTCTTTTTCTGAAGCATCTGTGGATTTTGTTCTGAGATCAGTGTCTTCATGATGTATGGTTTCATGAATTGTTCTTGATCAAAAGCAATTATACGATGAATTTTTTTTGCCCCGAAGATTAGGCACAAGTTTAGGCGGTTCTGTTTTTGCCATCTTAGACTTTCTCCGCTAAATGGATAGTCATTATGCAGGTCATGGAGTTCATTAGGATATTCTAAGTCAACTTCTAGAAAGTATCCACGCTGGTGACCCGGCGTCAAAATGCTCAACCACTTTAATGCTTTTTTGAAAAATTATTCGGATCGTCTTCTGTGTACATTTTAAAGTTTGCGTAATGGAAGTGATTGCACCATAGCCCATCCATACCGATTGTTTGCGTCTAAATACATGAGATAGTTAGACCTTTTACTTGGATCAAGTCGTCCAAGTATTTCGCTACATTAGAGCCACACCAGATTACCTCCAAATTTTGGGTTTTGGGTTTTTGGTGCATTGTGTGTCTTTTCATGGTCTTATCAAGAGCTCCAAACCTGGTGATGTGATGTTGCATAATAGCAGAGATAAAGCGAAAAAACACTGTGGCACAGAGCAAGATTACCTATGTGTTGGAGCAACAGCGGAACACCGGCTTTAACCAACTGTGCTGAGAAAGAGGATATGTTAGGAAAGGAAGGGAGGGTAGGCTACCTCCGTACACCTGGCTGATACTCTTCCTGCTGTGAAAGACAAGGGCAGCAGGAGGAAAAACGTCTACCTTCCTCAGTACACTGATTTATGGCCTGCTCTGCCATGTGGGAGGGGAGAGGCTAGGAGGTCAGATAAAGAGTGCGCTACACCAGGCTTACCACTGGAAGTCTGGTTTGCTCCAAATTATGAAGAGCCCTGCGATGCAGTTTTCAAAGCAAGGAATGACTATTTTTTGTAAATGTGTGTTTTATGTTTTCTGTTGAATACTATTTGATGCTGCTAACAGCACTTATACATTACAACTTGAACTTGAACCATTGTGAGTTATGTGACTATAGAAGTACTCGTGTGACTTCTGCCATTGTTTAAAAACTTCAAGTGGGCATTTCTCAAATCTGCCATTTTGGAGATGAACCGGTGTGCCTCTGAAGTAGCGATTTGTTGTTTGCTTTACAATAATGATGCGACGCCATACTAATTCCCCACGCAATTCGTTTTCAATCATCTGAATCATTGGCAGGTCAGACAATAAATCAATCTGTACTCCAGTAAACTTTAAGAAAGCATCCCAGCTCATCCCGGGTGCAGAAATATAATGCGCAGGATCCAAACTGTAATGTTTCATGCAGGTCTTTCTGTAATTTTCAAAAATATCCGCCAACAAACATACATCAGCCATCAAGTATGAATCATGATAGTCTCCCATCGTTTTACACTCTAACTTCTGCCACGCATCTTGAGCATGTTGGTAATCAGAATCACTAATGCCCTTTCCTCTAAGACTAGAAAAAAAAGGGCCTTTGGGGGAAGTGTATCTTTAAAAAACCCTTTCCCCAAAAACTGTTCATGTATTATAAGGGAAAACCCCCTTTTAAAACAAGTGTTGGGTCAAAATATTTTTTCCCGTTATTGGGCGGGATTTTTAAGGACATACCCAGGACTTTTAATAAACCCATCATTGCGCATGGGGGTCTTAAAAGAATGTTTTTTAAAAGAAAAAACCCACTGTACTTTTTGATGGACTTTTGAAAATGAAAGTTTTTTTTAAAAGGAATTGGTTTATGTTTGCATTAAAAGGGTGAGAGTCGTAACCCCAAAGTTGTAAAAGGGAATTTGGGCAGTTCCCATGTCTTTGGTTAAAAATTTTTATTTGGGAAGTTTTTTGAAATTTTGGGGCCGCTCCTCTTTTTTTTCCCCCTTTAATGTGATCAGGGTTTCTCTTACTTTTGGATTGGTTTCTTAATGGGGGCCTAAACCACAAATCCAACAATGGGGCGGGATTCATATGTTTTGGTTTCAGGCGTTTTTATGATTTCAAAAAATTTCAGATTTTTTGAAAAATCTTTTACGCACTTTTGCTTTGCGCTGTAAAAATTTTTCTAGCCGCTTTGGTCCTCTTTTTAATTTGGGTTAAAATGGGCCCCTTCCGACCTGACAAAAAAGAAAAGAAAAAAAAATTTCTGAGTTTTCCCACAAAGGCTTTTTTTGGAAGTTTCGGGGGGTTTTTGGGGGGCCCTTCAAAAAGGAAACAATGAGTGATTCAAAGTCTGGGTAAAAAAAATTATGGAAAATTTTTGCACCCGTTTCCAGTTTTTAAAACAACTTTATCCCTTTGGGGCTTTAATTAGTTCTGTTTACGTAACTGGGCCGTTTACAATTTTTCTTATGTTCGTTTTGCGGCTTAAAACAGATGGAATTCTTTTTAAAAAACATTTTCTCAAAATTTCTTTTTTTTAGTTTTTTTGAAGTATCCCGCAATTTTTTATCTTTTGTTGTATCAATGGGAAATGGGGCCGCGGGGTAAAACTTTAGAGAAAGCCCAACGGGTTTTTTCTGGTCGCCAATTTTGGGGCTTTTTTTAACATTTTTTTTTAGGCTTTTGATTTTTTTTCCTCATCCCATGTTTTAAGACTTTAACAGTTTTTGGGTTTGGGTTTTGTTTTCAAAGGGATAAATTTTTGTCCACGAAACGGAAAAGGATATTCCACAAAAGTTAAGATTTTGTTTTTGTAATAATTAACCTCTCTCTGCGTTTTTGGGGGGCGTAATGCACCCTTGCGGAGGAACACACCACATAAAACATTTTTTGGTTTTGTTTTTGTATGTTTAGAACTGCTCTTTTCGCTACCAATGCTGGGGGCAGGGGGAAGTACCCCTTCCCAACAATGGGGCCCCAATACTTCCCCCTGTTTTAATTTGATCTCGGGACTTCCCCCCTCTGCCCAAAACCAGAGCCTTCTTTTTGGGCTTCTTCGCGGCCCATAAAAACTGTGAAAAGCAGTTGGGTCTCCCCCAACCGGGTGTTAAGTCTTTTGGGGAAAGAATGGGCCCTGTTGTTTATTTGAGCCCCGGGGGATTCTGGGTTTCTTATTTATTTTTTTAATAGTCGTTTAAAACAGCTAACATTTTTTTTTAAACTGGCGGGTCATTTTTAGTTTTACCGGGAATTTGAGAAATGGGGCATGAGCAAAAATTGCCTGTATTTTGTGGTTAAGGGACTTCTAAATCAATATCTTTTCGGGGTCTTGATAAATTTTTTTGGCATTGCTTAAAAAACAATTTTCCGGCCTTCATATATCTTACCCATGCTGGGGGTTTTTTCTAATCAAAATATTTATTTAAATCAAAAAAAAAAATTAATAATATCGAGGGTCTTTTTTTGTTTAGACTTTTAAACTAAAGAAATAAACACCCTTTGGCGTTGTTAAGGGGAGCTGTTTAGAACAGAGTTTAAGTTTCGTTTACTTTTTTTAAACATTCCTTTTTTTCTGTTTGGTTTCTGGCTTTTTGAGAAAAACTTTGTCCTTTTTCCTTTCTTTAAAAAATCAATTTTTTTCTTTTGTAGTCATTAAATCGCCCGTAAAAAAGGGGTTTAAAATTTTCATCCGTGTGTTTGAGTCAGCTAGTGCTTTATTTTTTATCAGAATTAAAGGGGAAATTAAATTTGCGTTATTAATTGAACCCTGGCGTGTGCTTTTGGAAATTTAAATTTTTATTTTTTGCTTGCAGGGACCTTAAATAATGAAACCCCAGGCCGAGAGCTAAAGACAAAACCCCCCTTTGAGGTAAAGGGGTGGGGTGGCCCTTTCCCGGGTAAGAGGCCAACACTCGTTCCCGCTGATGCGGGCTTTTAGTTGATGCCCCCAGTATTTTAACATAGGTTTAAAAGCCTTAAAGGGAGCAGAATACCCTTTGTTTGGTTTGCTGTATTTTGAAAAGGGCCTTTTTTTAGTTTTTGTTGCATTTGGGGTAATGGGTTTTTTAATCTGAAGGTTTTTACTTCAGGGGTGCAGAGACGACCTTTGAGTTGTGTTGCCTTCTAAAAAACAGCGGTTTTCCTTTCCCATCTTTCTTTAGGTACTTTTGGATAAAACCCAACAGAAATGTTTTTTAAAAATTAAAAAAAAAATTTTGTTTACTATACTTTTTAATCTGTTTCTCGTTTTCAGCTGGCTTATATATTAAAACAAATGCGCATTAAAATGGTTTATCACTCTCTTTTTCTTTAAACAATTTGAATGGGTTTTTTTCGTTTTTAACCTTTTTCCCAATTTTCCTTTTAAAAAATTATCCCCGGGCACCCCTTTGGTCAATTTCCCTAAGCCCTATTTTTGTTTTTTAAATAAACATCAAATTAACAAAATTTTTTTTTGAAGGTGAGATCCTTTTGACACAAGGTCAACTTTGGATTTTACAACCCCCCCCTCCAAACGTTTTCTTTTTTTCTCAAAATGATTAACGGGTTTTAAACCCGTGCGTGATTTGGGGGTTGGATACCTCAATTCCCATTGACTTTCGTTTTTTTGGATTTAAAAAACTTTTTTAGTTTTCTTTTTTAATGGTTTTTTCTCTTCCAAAAGGGAATTAAAAAACCTTTTAAACGATTTGCTGGGGACTAAAACTAAAATTCCCCTATAGGGGCTGCCCTGCTTTTTTGGATATGTTTAATGATGATGACTTTTTTCGTTAAATTTGCTAAATTTTTATGTTTTTGTTGCTTCCCAAACCGCCTTGCTTTAAATTTGGGGGGCTAACAACGGGCAAATCTAACGAGATGTCAGAAATTTCTTGTACTTTGCCCTTTGGTGTCTGATTTCTAAAAAACCGTTTGTTTTCATTAAAATTGGGTTTATTTTGACAATCTGTTTTTAATTCTTTTGAAAGTTTGGCGATGAGATTTTTAAAAACTCAAAATTTTAAGGGAATTTGGAAAAACGATTTCCATCGCCCAAAAATTTTCAGCCCAAATGCTTTTTGCCGTTGGGTTGCATTTCCGGGGGGTTTTATTCTGTGTTTTAGTCCATCATCATTTTTTAAATTTCCCTTTAAACCAAGATCAGCCCCTTTTATTTCGGTTAGCCCTAGAAAGAATTGGTTAAAAAAAATGTCTGCATTGTTTAAAGAAAATACTTCTTGCCCCCAAGTTTTTCAAATTTTTTTTACGATTGCCCCTTCCCCAAAATTTGGGGCAAAAATGTTCCCGTTTGGGTTTTGTTTTGAAGCGGTTTTATTTTGAAAAATAAGTCGGCAGATCCTGGCCCAATCACTTCAAACCCCTCCTATTTTGGAAATTTAAAAGAAAAAAAATTTTTCCCAAACAATTTGTAAAATGGATTATTTTTGGGAATGTTTTATTCCGTTTATTTTCCCCCCCGGGGAAGGGGTTTTTTCAGGGTTTTTTATGGGGTTAAGAATCGAGGCCCTTTTTTTTGGGACATTTTTTAAAAAAAAAAAAAGTTAATTTTTTTTAAAATAAGGGGAGGGATTTTAATTTTTGGGGGGTTTTTGATTTTCGTGATCTTGGAGCCGACATGAGTTATTCCCCTTGGGAGCGGCATCCTCGGGCCCTCATTGCATGATGAATTAAAAAGGGCGCAAAAAAGGGGAAATTTTAAAAAAAGTAAGGTAGATTTAAAACCAAAGTTTAGGACTAGAAAAAAACCCAAAATATATACCCCGGGTGGGTTTTGAAGGGAAAAAATGACCCTTTGTATGTAAAAAACAAGCAAGGACAACCTTTTTTGTTACACATAAAGGATCATCAAAGTTTGTAGGCATGGGTTTCAACAAAAAACACCCTTTTAGGGGGGAAGTTCCCCCCAAATGCCCCTTTGGGTTTACTGAACCCAAAAATTTGTACGGAGGACGTTTTTCTTTTTTTCAAAACAACAACAAGAACTCCCAAAAAAATTAAACCAAAAGCAAAACATGGATCCTGAAGTTTTTTAAATCAAAAAGCAGTCAAAGTAATAAATGCAAAAGAAGCAGAAAACCCCTGAAGGAAGACAGAGCATTTAAAAAATATAGCGAACCAGAGTTCCTAAGAGAGAAATTTTTTAGCCCTTTATCGTGCTTTAAAAAACCATCAATTTGGGGGAAATTTTTAAACAATTTGCCCAAAAAAAGACTGAACCAAAGGGGTATAGAAAAAAAAAAAAGAAAAACTTGTGAGGCTGACGACGCCAACTTAGGGCGTGATGTTAAAGAAAGAATAGAAAAAGACTGTTTAAAATTATTTTGGGAAGATTGTTGACTAGAAGTGTTTAATACTAACCCGGGAAAAATTAAAAATAAAGGGAGCGAAATAAGAGAAAAAAAAAACCAAAAAATTTTATTTAAAAAAACAACGCTTGCAGAACGAATTTAAAAACCCCCCCCCCCCCTGTTTAGAGAGCAGGGGGGTCAAAATTAGCAAGGGTTTTAACAGCCTTGGTTTGCAATAAATACGTTTGGTGTTTGGGTAATTTCAGGCGGGGTGGGGGCAAAGTTCAGTGCCTCCACCCCCCCTCCCTGATAAATCATGGGTTTAAAAAAAAACTTGGGGTTTCTTTCGAGTTTAATTTAAAAAAAAAATTTGCCGGTAAAAGCTTTTTAGACTCTTTCCGGGATATTTTGGGGGTATCGTTGGGCTTTTTTCTTTCCCGCAGCAAAGTTGTTGGGGGGGGGTTTTTGGCCGGCACTTATGGGGATTAGTTTCTTTTGTTGGGGTTAATTTTAGTAAGATAAAGGGAGTAATCCTAGGCCCGTTAACCAAAAAAACAAGTGCTGTTTTTTTCATTTTCAGGGGCCCCTTTTTTTTTTACCCTTTAACGGTCTTTGGGCTTTGGACCTGGGGGTTGGGGGGACTTAAATTTTGGGGGGGTCTTTTTTTTTTTATGGGTTTTTTCAATATTTTCTGGCCCCGGGAAATTTTTGTCGTTTTTTCCAAAATTCTGTTCATTGCCTTTTCCCAAAGGATTTCATTGTTGTAGTTTATTATTGTTCCTATCTGGAGTCTGAGGTCAGAAGGTAGCATATATAAACCAGTGCCAACAGCAAAGTCTACTTTCGATCTTGCGTATTGTAAAACATGTTGGTACCTTTTAATACTTGAAGGCAAATCAACTGTAGAATTAATGGCGTCCTCTAAATTTGCTAAGTATTGTTTTTGTGCATCAAAGCCATAGAAGGATTAGTTATGCTCGACCTTGTCTGTGCTTGCGAACCTAGCAAACACCAAACGTAAGTACAATAGAGTCGTTTATTCGTTCTATTCCCGCTCTAGTTAGGCCCTTAGAAGTGTCTAAGATAAATGTTGTCCATGCTGTTTTATGCTCTTGCTCTATGGACCCGAGTGAACAGTTGTGCCCGAAGAGAAAGATGTGTAAGGAGGATTCCAGTCATACTTATACTTTCTGTGCACGCCCCAAAAATAAGGGGTGCCTAAGCCATGATTGCGGTCCAACTTTTGTCTAAAGTCTGTCTTAACATTAATTTTAAATTCGTTACAGATCCTTTCAAAAGCCTTCATGTCTATTCTGTTGCTGAATGGATTAAACGTTTTGTCATTTGGTAATGGAGTTTGCAGTTCAGTAAAAAATACGCCTAAAGGTGTAATAAAAATGAAATCTATACACTGCCCTCACCAAAGGATCAGGATGATTTAAATGATCAGCATACGACACTCCACACCCAGTTGTTGCACAAAACACAGCAAAGTTTAACTGGTTCTGATAAAACTGCATCGGATGACTGAACCACACTTTTGGATGTAGTCCTTTTTTAATAGGGGGGTTAAGATATCTGTTTTAATGGCGTACTCACCTTTACTTGAAAGGTGTCAGACTGAGTCACAGAAATGATAAGGGGGTCAGTGTTATATTTTTAAGATTGTAGTGCGGCCCAACAGAATATTTTGCATCAGTATATTTAAACGCACTCATTTTTATTTCGTTTAAAAAATGTTTGTAACAATAACAACCCAAGACCGTCCTTCGTTTTTAGAACATGCTATTGATAACAATTGCGGAAGCAGAATGGTTGCGCTTCATGAAATATTTTACAAAGTCGTATGGTTTAATATAAGTGAATCAAAGAAGAATAATAAGATTCAAAAAATTGACAAAACAGGGACCAAAGTTAGCCAGTTAACAATACCTGATGGTTATTACGGGTTTTGCTCACTAAAAGAAGCAATGAGTAACTTTGACATTACTCTCAAACTTAACAATGCGAATCTGAAAACAATGTTATTATTCAAGCCTGAAGAAGAAGTAGGTTACTATTTTGATAAAGAGCTAGCTAAAATGTTAGGCTTTGCAGCTAACAATCATAGATTTAGAGTTACACCAAGCAAAACTACTTATGAAGGAGAAAATCCGCTCGATCTTGCATTACATTCATTACTCTATGTTCATTTGGATGAGCTGAGCACTGATGAAAACTTACATGATGGAAGGCCCTCAACTGTTTTAAGAGCTCTTCCGTCAGGGAAAGCTGCATATTGCGATTATGAAATTATACAATTCCCTAATTTACAGTTTAAAAGATTAGTTTGTGGAGGGTTGGATCATTTAATATAAAGATCACAGACAAAACAGGAAAAGTCGTAAAATGTGATAACCTGCACATTGTTTTGGAAATAAAATAAATAAACTGTACTAAAAAATGTCGCGGGGGCCAGAAGAACCGGGAGTTACATTAGCACCTGTAAGGTGTATAACCTTACAATTAAAAGACCTTGCAGACGTTGCGGACTTTGAACAGAACGGTGAGATAGGCGTTTTGTATGGTTTTGAGTACACTAAAGATGGTGATTATAAAACGCAAAGAGGTTGGCGACAGCAAAAAGTTTCCTAAACTAAAACAGCTGCGCAATCTAGAAGCAAATATGTTGGCCAGTATGAATATAAAATAGTTCGAAAACCTGACCTCAAATGGCACTTGGAACCATATTTAGAATGGGACATACAATTTGAATTCATAAGCCCATTTACATTTTTTAGCTGTCAAAAAAGTTTCAGAAAAGCATTCAACTCTGGCCCTTTACATGTAAGTCTTATGCCGGACGACAATAGTCGGAAAGAGATTGAAATAAAGCCGTATGGGAATAAACAGTACATCCTCCACAGAAGAGAAACGGTTTTAAAGGATGCTTCTACAAAATTACAGTTCATTCCGCAAATGAAATTAGGAGATGCGTTCACAATGATATTTGAAATTTCTGTCTTAAAAGATAAAGGGAGGGATGGGTTGTGGGCGTTAGTGACGTCCTTCTAAAAGGAATTCTAATTAGCTGGCAAAACTTAGACGTTGAAAAACTTAAAGTTACCGTCGTCATTCTTCACAATGGCGAGGATATTAAGGTCATAACAACAAGCAACAAAATCAATATTAGTCTAAATAGAAACAATCTTACAGAACTAAATTGGATTAATCTTACGCATTTAGGCCTCATAGGATTTTATTATACTGAACAGGTTTTGACGGAGAGCATGATAAAAATAATAACTGGATTAGATTAAATTCTGTTATAAAACTATGGAGCAGTAAACTTTATGACAAAAACCCCTCATTGTTCATTGATTTGTGGACAGACTGGTTGTGGAAAACAATATTTACCCTCGACCTGTTACAAACAGTTTATCGTTATAATTTTGCTCATATTGTGATTTTCTGCACAACATTAAAATGGAACAAAGCATATTATGATAGAAGGTTTATATGGACGGATGATGCCATATTTTTAGTTGATCCTAGCAATAAATTGAGTGAGTGTTTAGAAGCCTTTTTTAGATTGTTTGAGGGAACGCAGACACTATTTATTATAGATGACTGCTCGGCAGAAAAAGACATAGTTAAAAAGAGAAAAACTTTGTCAAAACTAGCTTTCAGTGGAAGACATGCTGGGATAAGTGTGTGGATTTTTATGTCAGAAATATAACTCAGTTTTAAAAGACTTTAGAGAACAGTTAAAGACTGTAGTTTTTTTCACATGAAAGACAGAGACGCATTTGATGAATGTATGCGTGAAAATGATGTTATTGAAAATGACCAGGGAAAAACATAGGATTAAACAAAAATTAAAGTCTGAAAAGTTTAGTAAATAGTATTAAAAACGGATAATCCTACACAGTATGTTTTTTTTGTAGATAATCGTTTATTTTTTGGTTATTGAAGTCTTACTTGTCAGAGAACAGGCAAGCAGACACACACACACACACACACACACACACACACACACACACACACACACACACACACACACATATATCTATATCTATATCTATCTATCTATCTATCTATATACATATATATATATCTATATGTATATCTATCTATCTATCTATCTATATATATATATATACATATTGCCCCCCCCCCCCCAAGTTTATGCTTCCTATTCATGCGCTGTTTTATACTAAATGTTATATTTTTAAGATAAAACATTTTGATTAATGTGTCTTTATCCAACTGCATACATTAGTGTGATCTCTCTCTCTCTCTCTCTCTCTCTCTCTCTTCTCTCTCTCTCTCTCTCCTCTCTCTCTCTCTCTCCTCTCTCTCTCTCTAACACGCTCCTTCGGCGAGGATATATGTATTTGCCGTACTGTATAGCCTGAAACAGGGTGGGATGGGTAGGGTGGGTGTGGGGTGGAATGGGAATGAAAAGTCTTGGGAATATATGATGAATATCACATCTTTTACTAGCAACCCATAGAGACCATGTTAACCATCTTGAAGACAGAGCTATTCGTATCGCCTGCTCGAGGCCTTTCGTCCGCTGGATCGGACTTTTCAGGGAGGCATGGCTGATTGTGTCTGTAGCCCCATGGCATCAAGTAGAGTCTACAATTTCATGGTATTCTCACCGCCAAGGGTTCAAAACTAGAATCCAACTGCACCCCATGGCAGCCAGTAAAAGTAGAGAAAGTCAAAGGAAAAGAAAGTGTAATAAAGTCATAAATTGTTGGAAACCTAAACTCATGTCAGGCTGAATCCTGTAGCCTATGTTTGAAGACCAAACTAAGGATGCAAGGGAGATCACAAAGTGTCAACAGTAAGAGCGGTCAGCTCCACTGTTAGATAAACCCAAGCATTTTCAGTAGTGCACACACACACACACACACACCACACACACACACACACACACACACACACACGCGCGCGCGCGCGCACATGCGCACACACG
>JAFLJL010002507.1:0-2500 GCA_018398815.1 Conus ventricosus | reverse complement strand
CCACTCCCAGGGCCGTGTTCCAGCAGGACAACGCCAGGCCCCACACAGCACGCCTGACCACAGCCTTCTTTACCGCCAACAACATCAACACCCTGGCCTGGCCCTCTCTTTCCCCGGATTTGAATCCTATTGAGCACGTTTGGGACGTTTTGGACAGACGCCTGAGAGTGAGGGCCAACGCCCCAGCGACTCCAAATGAACTGTTCCGGGCATTGCAGGCCGAGTGGGCGGCCATCCCACAGCAGACAATCAGGAACATTATTGCTTCATTGCCCCGCAGATGCCAGGCCACCATTGCAGCCCAGGGTCACACCCGTTACTGACTTTGGAAGCGGCCTGGCGATTTCCCTGAGGGTCTGGGCTGGTTCTTTACCACAGCATTACAGGGGAGACTTCTGTCCTACTGATGACCTGTTTTTGTCATTTTCACATTAAACGTGTTGTCACACTGAGCTTCAATAAATTGTGTTTCAAATCGGCAGCTTGGCATTTTGCGTTTATTTTTTGAACAGTATACTATATTCTTATCAAGAGGACTGGGATAAATATTGCAAATGACACAGACAATGACACAGATACAGCACAGAGACAGCCACAGAGCCACAGCCACAGACAGACAGACACACACAACACACACACCACACACACACACAACACACACACACACACACACACACACACACACACACACACCACACACACACACACACACACACACACACACACACACACCACACACACCACACATACGCTCTCTCTCTTTCTCTCTCGCTCTCTCTCTCTTCTCTCCTCTCTCTCTCTCTCTCTCTCTCTCTCCCTCTCTCTCTCTCTCTCTCTCAGACAGACACACACCACACACACACACACACACACACACACACACACACACCACGCACGCACGCACGCACGCACGCACGCACGCACGCACGCACGCACGCACGCACGCACGCACACACACACACACACACACACACACCACGCACGCACGCACGCACGCACGCACGCACGCACGCACGCACGCACACACACACACACACACACACCACACATACACACACACACACAATCACGCAAGCATAGAGAAAGAGAGGCAGACAGACAGACAGACAAACAGAGAGCCCGGCAGGCAGACAGACTGAGACCGAGATGCAAAGATATTACGACCCATCTTTTTTTTTCTTCAGCGCATGCATAAAATTTGGTAATCTAGTTTGTTCTTATCAAGAGGTTTGGAAAAATATATTGCGCACACACAGACAACACACACACACACCACAAACACACACACACACAACAGACAACCCCACACAAACCACACACACCCCACACACACACACACACCACACACACCACACACACGCACGCACGCACGCACGCATACACGCACGCCAGGGCGCGCGGCACATGCGTATGTTCCACATTTCCAGACAGAAAAGGCATTAAATCAAACACTAATCATGTCATCAACAGAAAATGTAAACATTGCATTCCAAACCCCCCCCCCCCCCCCCCCCCCATCCCTTCACCTTCCTTTCTTATTGGTTTCGTTTTTTTAGTTGTTGTTTTTTGTTTGTTTTTTGTTGTTGTTTTTTTTTGGGGTTTTTTTTTCCAAAAACAGTATATCATAATGGTCTACTCATGGACATAAGGATGTGTGAACACTCAAATTATTTCTGCTTTTGTTTGTGCTCAGAACATCGATTGTGTTTATTGTGTTCCGATTACAGCTTGTGAAGATGATTGCCATTTTAGGCTGACATACAAACTTTTAAGTGAGGGAGGCGGCTCGTGCGGTGCTCTCGTTTTGTGGATGGAGAAAAACTTTGGGCCGGGCCCCCTGACATTGGGACAGGACTACTTTCTCACCCCCAAAAAACTGTTCGTGAATCACAGTATTTTAAAAAAAAAAAAAAAAACAAAAAAAAAACACGTTTTTTTTTCTTTTGGCGTTTTGTTGTTGTTGTTTGTTTGTTTAATTGTTTGTTTTTGTTTTGTTTTTTTGTGTGCTTTGTTTGCTTTTCTTCTTTACACTCTTTAACCTGCTCTAAGTGGATTGTGCTCATAGCACTCATCCATCCCCTATATTTGCCCCCTGTAAACATTTTTTTTTTTTTTGGGGTGTGTGTGTTATCGTCATTCATGCTTTAAGCCTGATACTTTGTTTTCTTTCTTTCTATTTGTTCGACATTGTGCTTCAACCATTGCTCTTTTTTTTGTTTGTTGTTTTACTGACTAATTGAATTTTCTAAGATACATTTGTTATCTGTTTTAGGCATAATAGTTAACCTTTAAATTCTTTGTGTGCACTTGTCATTATTGTGCGTTATCCTCAAAAGTTACTTTTTTCACCTGTATTCTGTTGTTGTTGTTTGTTGTTGTTGTTGTTGTTGTTTTTTGTTGTTGTTGTTGTTTTTAACTATAATTTCTGTGTCTTTTTGTGAAAATGTTCCCCGTGATTTGTGCCTTTTTCCTTACTACCCGCTTTCTAACCACTGTCCCA
>JAFLJL010002506.1:25067-60067 GCA_018398815.1 Conus ventricosus | reverse complement strand
GGGGGGGGGGGGGGGGGAGAAAAAAAAATGCTGGCGATCTAGAGAGGGTTGTTTTGCTCAGTTTTGACATCTGCTGCTTCTCGCGTCAGAAGCAAATATTGGGTCGAAAATTCGCTGGGATCTTTTGTACGATCTCGTATTGTGTGTTAAATAAGCATCAAGCCTTTCTTAATCAGACAAACAATCATTAGTTGGCGACTCGAGACCACGAATTAGCGGCCAGCCTTAGTTTCTGTCTTGACTCAAGCCCGACATCCCCGGTTCAATTCGCAGAGTTTCGACCAAACCCTGAGCTGATTCTTCATTGAGGTCTGAGAGGTGTTTCTGAAGGGAGGGGACATAACCTGCAATTGTTCATTGAAGTCTAAGCGGTAGTTTCTGAAGGGAGGGGGCATAAACCTGCAATTGTTCATTGAAGTCTAAGCGGTAGTTTTTTGGAGGGAGGGGACACAACCTGCAATTGTTCATTGAAGTCTAAGCGGTAGTTTTTGGAGGGAGGGGACATAACCTGCAATTGTTCATTGAAGTCTGAGCGATGGTGTCTGAAGGGAGGGAACATAACCTGCAGTACCGCGTGCTGGTGTTCAGTGAGGTCCATCATTAGGCCTGCTGTACCTGAAACTGTTCTGAAAGCTGTGAAATCGATTTTTAGCGATCTTTTAGTCGCAAAATTCACTTACTTTACTCATAGGTATGGCGAATTTAAACTTTTCGGCCGTATCTAATGAAAACAAAGACGAAAGAACGGATATTTTTGGGGGAACAAATTTCCCCCAACTAATTTCCATGAAGAAGAGTGCCAAAAAATTTGGTTGCCCAAAGGGGGAAAGATCCATGTTTTACCTTTTTTTGCGAGAACCCCAGACCATTGCCAAAGTGACCCGATTTTAAGATACCCAAACCAAGAGAGCCGGCCAGTGGGAACGAAGACAATGTGGCCGCTTTGCCAACCTCATGCGCAAATTCTGGGTTCCTTAAATTGCACGGTCTTTGACAAAAGGGGGGGGGGGGGAGGGGGGCGGGGGGGTAAAGATTTGGGAAAATGGGGTGGGAGGAGGAAAAAGGGAAAAAAAAGAAAAAAATTTTCTTTGTTTTGGGGGGATATTATGGGGGAAATTTCAGAAAACCTGAAACCCCTTTTTGGGATAGGCAAAAAAAAGAGAAGCCATTTTTGGGAAAAAATATGAAATAGTAATAAAAAATCAAAATTTTGATGAGGGGAGAGAGAGAGAGAGAAAAGAGGGGGAAGGAGAGAGAGAGAGGAGAGAAAAAAGAGAGGGGGTGGAAAAGAAAGGGGAGGGGAAAAAGAGAAATTTGAGGGGGAAGGACAGAGAAAAAAAAAGCGAGGGAGAGAGGGGGCAAGAGAGAGAGGGGAAGAGAGGGGGAGAGGGGGAGAAAAGGCGAGAGAGAAAAGAGATTTGATTGATTGATTGATTTTGTTTGTTTGTTGATCTTTTAACACCCAAGGATAAAATTTTTTGGGCCCCAAAACCCCTAGTCTTACAATCTGTCCTTTTTAAAAGCATACATTATTTAAAAGCAAAATTTTCATTCATACGGGACAATTCAACTACCAACATGATAATTTAATTTACAAGGGTTAACCCAAATTTGCTCAAAAAAGCATTTAAGGAGAGGGGGAAAGGGTAAACCAAAAGGAAATTTTAAAAGGGAAACAAAACAAACAAAACAAAGGAGAGAGGGGTCAGGGGGGGTTGGGGAAAGAGAATGGTGGGTTTGGGGGGAGGAAAAAAAGGGAGGTAGACAGGTGGGAGTGGGGTTGAGCGATTTTAACGGAGTGGTTTTATGTTGAGCCCGATTTATTCAAAGTATGGTTCACAAAAGTTTAGCGAATGGACGAAAATTTTTTGTAATGGGAAAAAATTTAACTACGGGAGAAAAAAAAGTTTTGAAAAATTTTTCCCTTTTAAATTTTAAAAGTATTAAATTGTTTTTAAGTTTCCCGGTGGAAGTGAGTTCCGACATTATGGCCCAGAGAAAAGGGAAGGCTTGTTTTTTTAGAAAAATGCGGGGGAAAAAAAAGAAGGTTTTCCGTCGAGCCAAAAGCTGTTCGTTCTTGAAAAAGGGGCTTGAATAAAAAGGTTTGTTTCTGTCAAGATTGTAACCTTTAATGATGCCTTTTTTGAATTCCAATTGCCCCCTTCAGGGAAGAATGTTCGCCCCTTTTAGTTTTTGGGTCTGTTTTTAAAGGAAAACAGGGGAAGGGAAAGTAGCTTTTGCTTCACGTTATGGAGAAAATTTCCCAGCCTTTTTTGGGACGTCACAAAGCCGCCCCCACCCCTGTTGAGGGCTTTAATTTTACGGGAAAATTTTTGTGTGCATTGAAAAAATTTTTAAGAAACTTTTCTGTTGACGCGGGCTTTTAAAATTTGAGTTAACAGGAAAGGTTTTTTGAGACAAACCTTGATATTATTTAGATGAATTCCCTTTTTCATTCTTTACCTATCTTTCCCCCTTTAAAACCCGTTGTTTCGCTACCCCCTCGTTGAAGTGCCTTTTCAACTAAATTTTTAGGCAAAGGGGAAGCCAAGGTGTTTTTGGGGGGTTAAGCTATAAAATTAGTTTGGGTTTTTGGCTGGGGTAGGGCCATTGATTTTTAAATGACCCCAGTCGGACAGTCGTTTTACTTTCCTGGAGAGAAGTTTATTGTCTGTAGTTCATTCCATTCTTTTGGGCGCAAAGTCATAAACAAATAAATCTGTTTGCCCTTTTTCCTCTGTTGCGGACAATGGAAAATTTTATTGTTTAAGTTTGCAAAAAAGTGGGGGGCCCTAGTACGAGCCCTGGGGGACTCCTGCTGAAAAAGCGGAAGTGGGGGTTTTGGGCCCTTTAAACCCGCACACAAAAACTGAGCCTATCTTTCAAAATTTTGGGAAAAAATTAAAGGTTTGGGGGGGTTTTGGTTCAATTTGGACAGATAGTTTCTTAGAAAAATTGGAATGATAAACAAATAAAAACCCCCTTTTTGAATTTCAAGAAAGAAAAACCCCGGGCATTTTGTTTGGGTTCATTTTTTGAAAGCCTTTTAAAAGTAAACCCCATTCCTGTTTAATGCTGTGTGGAGGAATGATTAGATCAACCCAAAGTTTGGAGGGGGTTAAATATTTTTTTTTTCCCTCCATAAAACTAGTTTACGTGTGGGGTGTATTTTTGTTTTTAAAAATGGGTTTGGTTTAAAATTTCGATGGAAAGGATAAAAGGTCTAAAATTTTTTTTGGACCCGACAAATCATTTTGTTTTGGAAGGGGGATTTTTTGGCGTTTTTGAACGCCTGGGGGAAAAAAACATTATTTTTTAAATTTGGATAGATTTATATGAATGAAGAGATTCAACAATGAAGGTGAGCGATTTTGGGAGAAGAAATGTGAGTATTTTAAACCGGACCCATGGTTTTTTTTATTCTTTAATGCGCTATTGAAACCCCACTTCATGACGCAAGGGGGGAAATTTTAAAAATTAGTTACTGGACCCAAAGGTTTTTGTTTGCAAAATATTTTGGGGGAAAGTGGGGCCCAATTTTTTCCCCTTTGGTGCTCTTTTTTTCCCTTTGAAGCTTGGGTAAGGGGGTATCTAAATTTTGAAAAAAAGGGGTTTTTAAAATTTGCCCGGGGATAAATGTTGGTTTGGCAATGAAGTTTGGGGGAATTTGGGTACGCTTTTTGGGAAAAAGGTGGCGGGAGTGGTTAAGCCTTTTCGCCTGCCCCCCAAAAGGTGAGAAGTGCGGGGGTTTTTCGACCCCTCCCTTTTCCGGGCCATTTCTTTCCCCAGTTTGAATAAACAAATCAAAACGAACGTAAAGTCCATGGATGGGGAAACTAAAAAGCATTTCGGACCCGTTTGCTTTCCCGGGCCCCCTGCACACGTTTAAAAAAACCCACGGATTTGGGAAAACAAAAAAGAGCGGGGGGGTTCCCCGGGGCCCTGGCAAAATTTGAAAAGTAAAGAACCCCCCTGGTATTTCTTCCCAAAACCCCAAAAAATTTTCACTTACTGTTTTCGTGTGCTATGTGTCCCGGGTTTTGGAAATGGGGGACCGAAAAAAAACATGTTTTTCATCCTATGTGAGAAACGGAAATAAATGAGATAAAAAAAAAATGAGTAAACTGATGTTTGAATGGAAAGGGAAAAAACGACTGAAGGGCCGCCAGAAGGCTGCTCTTGGGCCCGGGCCCCCTCCCTTGGGTAGGAAACCCTTAGGGAGTGGGTAGTGTTTTTTATTTTTAAAAAGGGGCGTTTTAGAGTTTGGGTTTCTGTGACCGAGGATAGGCGCTATATAAAAAAACCCAAATATAAAAATTATACAAAAAAGGGGGTTTTTGCCCTCCAAAAGGCGCTGTGGTTTTTGCATCCGTTATCTTTTGAGAAGGGGGCTCGTTTGGCTTTTTCAATTCGTTTAAAAACAAATTTTCTATGCTTTTTGTATTCGCCCAACAAATTTGCTGCCTTTTTTTGGGTCCTTAGAAACCATTTCTTGCAGAAATTTCTGGAGTTTTTAACCAGGGGTTAACTGGGGGAACCCTAACCCCTTTTTTGAGGGTAACGGCGCGTGTTTTTTTTATGATGGTGGGGAAAAGTTTGGTACCAAAGGACAGTGCTTCATCGGAAAGTCTGGGGAATTTAAAAGTTAAGTAAAATTTTGGGGAAAATGTTTAAGTCATACACGTATGCTGTTTCATTAAACTTTTTGAAAAGAGCGGGTTTTGGGATGTTTCCTTTGTGACCTTTGGGTGGTTTTTTTGGGGAGCCTTAAGGACCACTGCAAAAGCGGGACAGTGATCCCCAAATACCAGATTTTCCCACTGAAAATCTTGGAATTGCGGATTTGGGGTTAGTTTTTTCATGTAAAAAATGTCGCAGTTGTTTTAGTTATTCCGGGGGGGTTTTGAAAATAATGGGGGAGTGCATAAAGTGATATGTTTTAAACCCAAAGGGGTTGTTTTTTTTAACATTTCTTTTTAAAGCCCCCCAAAACCCGTAGTATTTTTAAATTGTTGTGCCGGGAAAAAAAATCCATCATTTGTACAAATTTGTCAAAAACCAAATTGGGGTGGGGGAAAAAAGGGTGTCTTTTTAAAAATTGTCCGATTATTAAGGGGGGGGTAAAAATTTGGATTTTTTTTATTTAATCCAAAAAAATTCGACAGTATTAGTTTCAAAAATTCAGTTCTCGTCGGGAAAGGGTTGGAAATTGATTGTTAAATTGTTTTCGGAAGGCCAGTTTTTGGGGGTTTTGTTCCTGTCGCGTCGTTCTATTTTGGGTTTTTCAAAATTTGCTAAAAGGTTATTTTTTATGGGGAAAAGTCTAACCTTGTTTTCATTTATGCCAAATATTTGTTACTGGAGGGGGGGAAACTTTTTTAAAAGAGTAAATGGTTTTCTTGGCCCCCTTATTAAATAAATAAAAAAATTGCCCCATTGAGAGGCCCAAAAGTGAAGCCCCGGGGAAAAGGGGGAAAAAATGAGAAGGCAGGGGGTAGAAAGGGGAACAGGGGCCCAAAAAATTCAAACGGGAAAGGACTTTTTCACAAAAAAGAAAACAGAGAATTATAGGTTAAAACAACAACAACAACAAAAACAAAAACACAACAACAGATACATTTAGAATAAAAAAAGTTTGGGTTTAACGCACAAGCGCACACAAAGAAAAAATTAAGGTTAAACTATTAGGGCCCTAAAAAAATTAACGGGAAAGGTATTTTTTAAAAATTCAATTTTCGGGAAAACAACAAAAAACAAAAAGAGCAAGGGTTGAAGCAAAATTCAAACCCAAATAGAAAGAAAAAAAAACAAAGTATCGGCCCAAAAAAAAAGAAATTTAAAATTACGATAACAACAAAAACCAAAAAAAATTTTAAAAAATTTTAAAAAAATTTTTGGCTCTTTGGTGTTAATATCGTATTTGGGGGGCCGGGGGGTGCGGGGAAATGAAACCACTCGGGCCCAAACAGGCCCTTTTTAAAGGGGGCGCCTAAAGCAGGGTTGCTGCGTATTTTGGGTCGGCGTATTTGGGGCCCTGTACGCCAACCGGTTTCCCTTTGGGGCGGGGGTGGGGGGAGGGGTTTGTACTGCCTTGCGGGGACCCGCTTTGGTGATAAATGGGGTGTGGTGGGTTTGTCACGAGTTTGTCCAGGCCTAGGGACGTTTGACCCAACGGGGGTGGGGGAATTTAAAATTTTCTTTTGTTTTTTTTCCCGTTGTTTTTGGGCACGTTTTCGTCCCTTAGTGGGGCCCTTGGGGTTGGGGTTCCCACCTTGGTGGGGTTCGCTACGTTGGGTTTTGGTTCTCTCCTCTCCCCCCTCTCTTTTTCCCAAAATCCCCGTGCTTTTTCTTCCTGCAGGTTCCCCCGGGTGGCTGGAAACCTTTCTCTCAAAATTCCCGGGTTCGGCCTTTCGCCTGTTTTTTTCCTTCCCCGCTGCTTATTTCCCTTTTTGTTTGAAGTTCTCCCTTGGTAGCGGGGATTTTGGGCCCGGGCCATCGCTGAGGGAGGATTACTTCCTCGGGGGGAAAGATGTCTCGGGGACCCCTGCCCCGGTCTTGGTTCTTAAACCGTATCGTCGAATTTTCAGTCTTACCCCTTTTCAATTCCTACGTGGGGGCCTTTTAAGGGGGACATTTTTTCTTTTTTTTCCCGAATCGCCCCCTCTGTCCTCTCGACTGGCAGAGGGCAGAGGATTTCTTTTTGACCCGCCCCCTTCGGGGGGTCACCCACGGGTAGTTTGGTTAAGCCCCCTTTTTCCGGGGGGGGGTTTGTTTTGGTTTGTTGTTGTTAGCCGGCTTTTTTTCTTTTTTGGCGCAATTTTCTTTTGTTTGAAAAAAATTGGTAAAAGGAAAAAATTGTTTGGACCTTTTTTTGGGTTAAATTTCAATTTTAACCCCGGGAAATCCTAAATTATATCCAAAATTTTTTTTCCCCCTTTTTTAAGATCTCGTGATGGGGAAAAGTCGGGGGGGGATGGGGGAGACCTGTGATTCGGGGTTTGGGTATTGTTTTGGTCCCCGGCTCGTCCGCCCTTGTAAACATTCGCCGGATTTCTTATCCTTCGGCCACGTCTGTTTGTGTGGGGAAAGGAAGAACGAGTTTTATTTGCGAGCGTGCTTTTCGTTTGTTTTTGTCTTTTTCGGATCCCGGGGTTTGGGAGATTTTTTGTTATTTTAAAATGTGGCTAAAAAAATGGGGACAATTTTGAAATTGAATTTTTTATTTGCAAAAGGTGGCAGTTTTTTAAAGCGTTTGGCGCGTTTGGGTTTTTTTCCCTTTAAGAAAGGAAATTGTTTAAACGGGGAGTGAGGGGGGGTTTGGGAGATAATTATTTTGGTTTTAATAGCCTGCAGTTTTTTACCTCTTGTGTAAAAAGATTTTAACGAACATTCCGGGTTTTTTTTTGGTTTCCCTGTGTTATGCTCAGGTCTGTTTTTGGAGGTGTTGTTGGGGGAAATTTATTTGACCTCCCCCCCCCATCGGGGGTTTGGTTTTAGGATTTTACACCCTTGGGTCAAAAGGGAATGCCCGGGGGGGTTCCCAGTGCCCCTTCCTTAACCCCCTTTTTCTTCCTCCCAGTTTCTTTTTCCCCCCTCCCGGGGGCTTCCCCCGGGACCCAGGACGGGTTTGGGTTTCCAGCCCCTGGTTTGGGGCCCGCTCTGGGGGGGGCCACGGGGTTTGGGGACCTCCCGACGGTTTGGGGTGCCCCCCGCTGGTTGGGCCCCCCTCTTTTTTGGGACCGGGACTGGTTGGGGGCCACCCCTTGGTTGGGGCCCAAACGCTTGGTCGGACCGGGACTGGTAAAAAAAGCCCCCCGGGCCCTTAAAACGGGGGCCGGCCTGATCCCCTTTCCGGCCCTTTCCAGAACAACGCCACTTTTTCCCCCCCCCCCCCCCCCCCGGGACGCGCTCTTAAATCCTGGGGGGTGTTTTCAAAGAGGTGGCCTGAACACCCCTCTTAAAAGAACCGCCCCGGGTTTGGGGAGCCCCTAGTGCGACGGGTGCTCCCATTTGTTTTTGGGGAGAGGCAGGGGTGGGGAGGCACTCCATGGTGGGGGAAAGGGGAGGGTTTGTGGAAATGTTTATTTATAATTGTTTTTTGTCATATGGGGTTAAAAAAGCTGTGATTGTGATTGTGTACTTTGGGTATGGTAAAATTTGTTTATTTATAATTGTGCATGTTGTGTGTTTTGGAATGCTTGATTGTGATTGTGCGGTTTGTGGGGTTTTTAAATTGCCTTTTTTTTTGACTGGGGTATTTGGTGTAAATTAAAGGGGGTGTTTTTATCGAATCTTTATTGTGGGGCCCTCTTGGGGGGCTTTGTGGGGTCAGCCCACCCCCCTTCATTTCCCACCAAAAAGATCCTGTCGGAAACCCCTCCAGGGGTGGGTCCGTGACATCGGCATATACAATGTTTTCTCTGGCACCACTTTTTGGAAGTCAATTGGAAGGGGGCCGGTTTTTTGGAGGGGTGCTGCCCCTTTGGGGGGGATGATGGAGGAAGAAAAAGTCTAGCTGGGGGAAAAACATGTTTATTTTTTTGATCAGCTGTGCCCCTGTGTTTTCCGTGATTGATGTATGTTTGCAGGTTTTACCAATTGTACTATGTTTGCTGTGTGTTTTTTGTTGCGGGGAATGTGTTTAACAAGAATAAGATCTTTTGACTTGAGCCCGGGAACACTGATTTTTTGGGCTCTTATTTTTTAAATAGGAGGGGGGGGTAATGTTACGTATGGTGAGTTCCTTAATGACATTTGAGATTCAGGTAACCCCCGTGTTGTGAGAAGCTGACGGGGTGAATGTTTGTTGCTGTGTCTGACCCTGACTGGGGATTTGCAATTAACCACTGTTTTTTGACTGTTGTTTTTGTTGTTTTCCCGTGGGGGGGTTTCTGTTGTGGTGTTTTCCCCCCCTTGTGTCGTGGTCTGAGCGATGCTTTATCAAATGATATTGGGGGTTTGGGTTTGGAGGGGGGGAATTTGTATGGTAACTGTGTCTGCCGGGCTTTCAATGGTGTTGTTTCTATCTTTCTAACCTCATTCCCCATTTTCTTTAAGGGGAGGAGAAAGGAGAACTTGTTGGAGGGGGGTAAGGGGGACAGAGCAAACAGATGGTGCCCGATGGGTGGGGGGGGGGGGGGGTATAAAATGAGTTTGTTTGAGGGGTTTTTTGTTCAATTTGGGTGGGGTTTTTGCTTCTAATCGGGGAATACGTGGTGTGAGAGGCAAAAGTTGTGAACCTTTTGACAAAAGTTTGACCGGTTTTGCCTTTTTTTTTAGGGTTTTGGATGTTTACAAATTTTTTTGGGTAGATGGCTTGGGCTTATTTTTGGGACGCAGCTGTGCCGCTTTTTTGTTGCTTGTTAAGGGTGGGGTGGGGCACTCGGGGGGGCAGGTGGTTGGTTTTTTTCGTTTGGGGGTTTGCTGCTCAGTTTTTTCTGGAAAGCTTCTTTTTGCTTTGTTTAAAAATTTTGGATATTTTTGGGGAGTGCTGGGGTGAACTGTGTGTGCATGTTTCCTCAGGCACTTTGGCGGGACCCTAGGGCCTTTACGAGGATTGGGTTGGGACGGGTGGTATCAGAGCTGGCTGGAGGGATGGGGGGTTTGGGCTGGTCACAAATGCAATTGGGGAGTGAGGAGGTCCATGGGGGGGGGGGATGTCCTTGCAAAAAGGGCCCAAAAGGTCTTAGGGAGGGAAAGGGGAAGGTCAACAGGTTTGCATACGCCTTGTTGAGGTTGGATGGAATTTGGGGGGTCAATAGAAATTGTTGAAACACCCGGATTAGTGATTGAACTAACCCATTTCTTTCACAGGGCCCTGTACAAGAACATACCTGTCGTGTAAAAAAACAGTGATGGTGAGATTTTAGGGGGTACGTTGCCTTCCCGGCCTACAAGTAACTGGGAGGCGGGGGGGGGAAAAGGAAAAAAGGCTTTTGGGGAGAAAAGAGGCCCTTTGTTTGGGGTATCGGGGGCCCCTTTTTACGCTGAACCTGGTTTTGTTTAAGTCACCAATAAAAGTTTTATAATATTTGTCTTTCGATTGGGAAAGGTGTTTGGAATTTTAAATGTGGTTGCTTGGGGTCTATTTTAATGTCAATCTGGGGAACCAGTCAGAAAGCGCGTCATGTTATTCGTGACCACAGGACATGGCTGTGGAAGCATGGGTAGGGTGAAGAGAAGGAGTGATGTGGGAGGGGGGGAGGGGATGGGGAGAGTGAGGGGGGGGGGAGGGGGATGGGGGGAGGAGGGAGGGGATGGGGAAGATATCACGGTCAACTCATGGTCATAGATGTTTAAACTACATGTGCCGATAAACAGCCAAAGCCCGTCGCTGAACCCAGTGACACTTGGAGCTAAGGGATAAGGATAGGGTTAGGTAATAGGGGCAGGGAAGAAAACGGGGAGGGGGGATTGGGGAGGAGTAGGGGTATGGGATAAAGGCGGCGCTGCCAAGTAAATAGTATGGTTGTTAAGCAACATTTTGGTCATCAGAATGCACTTTTTGTTCGAAGCAACCCCTTTTTTCTGAAGGTGTAGGCAGTGTCTAGATTGAATTTTTTTAAAAGAGGCAACTCTCTTACTTACTGAAATTGTGTAACTGCCTGTCAAAATTAGGTCATGCGGCAATATTTTGGTGATTTTCTGACACTTGCTAAACTATCACCAGATTACTATTTTGTACACACAAATGCATGTATTATATGCAGACTGGGTACAATGATTGAATAAAATACACATTTAGCCTAAATTAGTCTTTTTATTCATAATGACCTACTTTGCCATCCAAAGTAGGTCATAAGCCTTGCCAATGCCTGTTTCCTTGTACAGCGTTATACTGCCTGGCCTGATCCTTCTTTTGTTTACTCTGATTTTTAAAAAAAGTTTTTGTTTTGTGTTTAATGACTTCGAGTTATGTAATGGACCCAAGAGAATTAAACGGATAACAATAACAACAGAAGAAAACACAAGAAAATGGTCTCCCAGTTTTGTTGACGACGAAAGCACCACGACAAAATGCTTGATGTACAGATGGAAACTTTCTTATGAGCTGACATAGGTCACGTAAATGCACAGACAGCCATCGTGCATAGTGGATGTGATCCAAGGCAAAAAACCAGGGAATGAGTGTCGCCAGTGCTTGTATAAACTGTTCAAAATCTGCAGCACGGATAGAATGGATGAGCTGGAGTACGCCCAACTGTAACTCCAGAACTCGACACCAGTAAGCAAACATTGGTTGCTTCTCACTCTGGTTCTTGTACCATTCATCGAGGTTTCCTCTATTTTCTGCCTCTTGCTGAATGCTCTTTGTTGCAGTATGTAGAGTGATGCTGCAGTGATTTCATGGGCCAGTCTCGTCCTCGCAACATGTGAAACCTTCAGCAGAGAGTCCGCAACACCACTCCTGGTGACTCCAGCAGACTCAAGAAGACTTGTCCAGCCACTTCCATTCAGCCAGTCTCCTAACACTCTTAACGCAGCAATTTCTATGTAAAGCCCTCCTAGCATGACAACAAAAGAATCTTCACCAAGCTCTACTGGCCAGGACCACTGGATCTCCTTGGCAAGGGCATACAGTGGCTGGTCCATGGCAATCACTGGAATTTGTCCAGGGTTGAGGTGTTCAACACTAGCCTTGATCAGATGAAAAGGACAGGTGGCCGACCGCCCCCCACCACCCCTGCCCTCTGAATGGACAGGTGGCCGACCTTCCCCCACCACCACCAGCCCTCTGAAAGGACAGGTGGCTGACCTCACCCCACCACCCCCGCCCTCTGAAAGGACAGGTGGCCGAAATTCCCTCACCACCACCCCACGCCCTCTGAAAGGACAGGTGGCCAACCTCCCCACCCCCACCCCCCCTCTGAATGGACAGGGGGCCGACCCCCCCCCCACCCCAGCCCCTGAAGACATGGCCGACTCCCCCATCACCCCCGCCCTCTGAAAGGACAGTGGCCGACCTCCCCCCACCACCCCCGCCCTCTGAAAGGACAGGTGGCCGACCTCCCCCACCACCCCGCCCTCTGAAAGGACAGGTGGCCGACCTCCCCCCCCCCCCTCCCCCCCCCCCCCAGCCCTCTGAAAGGACAGGTGGCCGACCTTCCCCCACCACCCCCCTCCTCTCAAAGGACAGGTGGACCGACCTTCCCCCACCACCACCCCCCGCCCTCTGAAAGGACAGGTGGCCGACCTTCCCCCACCACCCCCAGCCCTCTGAAAGGACAGGTGCCGACCTTCCCCCACCACCACCACCCCTCTGCAAAAGGACAGGTGGCCGACCTTCCCCCACCAACCCGCCCTCTGAAAGGACAGGTGGCCGACCTTCCCCCCACCACCCCCGCCCTCTGAAAGGAAGGTGCCGACCTTCCCCACCACCACCACGCCCTCTCAAAGGACAGGTGGCGACCTTCCCCCACCACCCCCGCCCTCTGAAAGGACAGGTGGCTGACCTTCCCCCACCACCCCCGCCCTTTAAAAGGACAGGTGGCCGACCCTCCCCCACCATCCCCCCCTCTGAAAGGACAGGTGGCCGACCTTCCCCCACCACCCCCGCCCTCTGAAAAGACAGGTGGCCGACCTCCCCCACCACCCCCCCTTTAAAAGGACAGGTGGCCGACCCTCCCCCACCACCCCCACCCTTTAAAAGGACAGGTGGCCGACCTCCCCCACCACCCCCGCCCTCTAAAAGGACAGGTGGCCGACCTCCCCCACCACCCCCGCCCTCTAAAAGGACAGGTGGCCGACTCCCCCACCACCCCCCCCTCTAAAAGGACAGGTGGCCGACCTCCCCCACCACCCCCTCCCTCTAAAAGGACAGGTGGCCGACCTCCCCCACCACCCCCGCCTCTAAAAGGACAGGTGGCCGACCTCCCCCACCACCCCCGCCCTCTAAAAGGACAGGTGGCCGACCTCCCCCCACCACCCCCGCCCTCTAAAAGGACAGGTGGCCGACCTCCCCCCACCACCCCCGCCCTCTGAAAGGACAGGTGGCCGACCTCCCCCACCACCCCCGCCCTCTGAAAGGACAGGTGGCCGACCTCCCCCACCACCACCCTACCCTCTGAAAGGACAGGTGGCCGACCTTCCCCCCACCCCCGCCCTCTGAAAGGACAGGTGGCCGACCTCCCCCACCACCCCCGCCCTCTGAAAGGACAGGTGGCCGAACTTCCCCCACCAACCCTGCCCTCTGAAAGGACAGGTGGCCGACCTTCCCCCCCACCCCCCGCCCTCTAAAAGGACAGGTGGCCGACCTCCCCCACCACCCCCGCCCTCTGAAAGGACAGGTGGCCGACCTCCCCGCCCCCCACCCCCGCCCTCTGAAAGGACAGGTGGCCGACCTCCCCGCCCCCACCCCGCCCTCTGAAAGGACAGGTGGCCGACCTCCCCCCACCACCCCCGCCCTCTGAAAGGACAGGTGGCCGACCTTCCCCCACACCCCCCCCCACCTCTGAAAGGACAGGTGCCGACCTCCCCACCACCCCCGCCCTCTGAAAGACAGTGGCTGACCTCCCACCACCACCCCCGCCATCGAAAGGACAGGTGGCCGACCTCCCCCACCCACCCTCTGAAAGGACAGGTGGCCGACCTTCCCCCCCCCCCCGCCCTCACAGGTGACCGACCTCCCCCCCCCCCCCCCCCCCGCCCTCTGAAAGGACAGGTGGCCGACCTCCCCCCACCACCCCGCCTCTGAAAGACAGGTGGCCGACCTCCCCCCACGACACCCGCCCTCTGAAAGGACAGTGGCCGACCTCCCCCACCCACCCCACCCTCTGAAAGGACAGGTGGCCGACCTCCCCCCCCCCACCCTCTGAAAGGACAGGTGGCCGACCTTCCCCCCCACCCCCGCCCTCTGAAAGGACAGGTGGCCGACCTCCCCCCCACCCCCCCGCCCTCTGAAAGGACAGGTGGCCGACCTCTCCCTCCCCCCCTGCCCTCTGAAAGGACAAGTGGCCGACCCCCCCCCCCCCCCCCCGCCCCTGAAAGGACATGGGGCCGATCTCCCCACACCGCCCTCTGAAAGGACAAATGGCCGACCTCGCCCCCCCCCCCCCCCCCCCCGCCCTCTGAAAGGACAGGTGGCCGATCTCCCCTCCCCCCTCCGCCCTCTGAAAGGACAAGTGGCCGACCTTCCCCCCTACCCCGCCCTCTGAAAGGACAGGTGGCCGACCTCCCCCCCCCCCCCTCTGAAAGGACAGGTGGCCGATCTCCCCACCCCCCTCTGAAAGAACAGGTGGCCGACCTCCCCCCGACCTCTCCCCCCCCCCCCTCTCTGAAAGGACAGGTGGCCGATCTCCCCCCCCCCTCTGATAGGACAGGTGGCCGACCTTCCCCCCCCATCCCCCCTCAGAAAGGACAGGTAGCCGACCCCCTCCCCCCCCCCCCCCCACGCCCTCTGAAAGGACAGGTGGCTAACCTCGTCACTGTGGTCGGGACGCGGTGGGGATGGTCAGTAATTGATGCACTTTACGACCACTGTCATTTTTCCCCCATCCCCCACCCCCACCTCCCCAGGCGAAGTGGCACAGTGCAGGGGCGGCGAGGTGTCTGATGTGACTGGGTGTTGATGGGCTGGGCGGCAGCGAGTATTACGGCAAGCTTTTTAATTAAGGGCGACTGCAAGTGTGAGCTTCTGGCATTGAACCTCGGGGCTGTCACTGAAAGGACAGGTGGCCGACCTCCCCCCAAACCACCCCCCACCCTCTGAAAGGACAGGTGGCCGACCTTCCCCCACCACCCCTGCCCTCTCCGCTCCTTCTCTCCTCTCTCTTTTCCTTATTTCATGCTCTCTCTGTCCTCTATCCGTCTGTCTGTCTGCTTGTCTGTCAGTCTGTCTGTCTCTCCCTCTCCCTCCCCACCTCTCTCTCTCTCTCTCTCTCTCTCTCTCTCTCTCTCTCTCTCTCTCTCTCTCTCTCTTTCTCTCTCTCCCTCTCTCTCTCTCTCTCTCTGTTCGTCAAGTGTCATTGCTTGTTTACTGCAAAATGAAAAGAGAATTGCAACTCGCACTGTAGCTATGTTCATTTTTAACGCACTAAATCGAACTGTTATCAGTTAACACACAAATGCCAGAGGATACGCGCCGAGCGCGTGTGTGTTCTACTTTTGTTCTTGACCTCATTGCAGATAGGTCGGTGGCCTTTGCAATTAAAATATTTGAGGGTTTTTTTTTGTTTCTGTCTGTCTGTCTGTCCGTCTGTCTGTCTGTCTGTCTGTCCGTCTGTCTGTCTGTCTGTCTTCTCTGTCTGTCTGTCTGTCTGTCTGTCTGTCTGTCTCTCTCTCTCTCTCTCTCTCTCTCTCTCTCTCTCTCTCTCCTCTCTCTCCTCTCTCTCTGTTTGTCCAAAATTTATCCTCTCTCTGTCTCTGTCTCTCTGTCTTTGTCTCTCCCTGTTTCTCTGTATATGTGTCTCTGTCTCTCTGTCTCTCTGTCTCTGTCTGTCTGTCTGTCTGTCTGTCTGTCTTCTCTCTTCTCTCTCTCCTCTCTCTCTCTCTCTCTCTCTCTCTCTCATGTCTTTTTACAAAAGGTATCCTTGCTGTCAAAGTGCATTGAGGTCCAAGCACTGTTAGTCACAGCCAGTCCTACAGCAGCACAGCACACCTCCGCAACGGAACCGTCTTCCTGCTGACGTCATCCTTCAGCTTAATTGTAAGGTGCACGTGCTATCAGTTGCTATCAAGTGACGTAATTATCCAGACTCCAGCCCCTGTTCCTGAGATTTGTCTAGGATTTCCCGTGGCGTGGCAGCTGGATTTGTGGACCTCGGCCCAAAGTTGTGGGGCAAGAGCGGTGGCCCCTCCCACACAGAGCGTGCTTCATGCCGCTTCCGTTGCAAGTGTACTCCATGACAGCCCAGCTGTTTATGACAGCCCAGCTGTTTATGACAGCCCAGCTGTTTATGACAGCCCAGCTGTTTATGACAGCCCAGCCCAGCTGTTTATGACAGCCCAGCTGTTCATTACAGCCCAGCTGTTTATGACAGCCCAGCCCAGCTGTTTATGACAGCCCAGCTGTTTATGACAGCCCAGCTGTTTATGACAGCCCAGCTGTTTATGACAGCCCATCTGTTTCTTGGCGTCCCTTTAGCTCCATGACAGCCCAGCTGTTTATGACAGTTCAGCTGTTTATGACAGCCCAGCTGTTCATGACAGCCCAGCTGTTTATGACATCCCAGCTGTTCATGACAGCCCAGCTGTTCATGACAGCCCAGCTGTTCATGACAGCCCAGCTGTTTATGACAGCCCAGCTGTTTATGACAGCCCAGCTGTGTCTTAGCGTCCCTTTAGCTCCATGACAGCACAGCTGTTTATGACAGCCCAGCTGTGTCTTAGCGTCCCTTTCGCTCCATGACAGCACAGCTGTTTATGACAGCCCAGCTGTTTATGACAGCCCAGCTGTTTCTTGGCGTCTCTTTAGCTCCATGACAGCCTAGCTGTTTCTTGGCGTCCCTTTCGCTCCATGACAGCCCAGCTGTTTCTTGGCGTCCCTTTCGCTCCATGACAGCCCAGCTGTTTCTTGGCGTCCCTTTCGCTCCAAGACAGCCCAGCTGTTTCTTGTCGTACTAGTCGCATTCTTTCCACTCTGCATCAGGCATCAGAGATGAGATGTTTCCGCATAATCCTTGGCATTTCACACAAAGACCACATTACCGACTTGGAGGTCCAGACCAGAGTACGGCAAGCCATTGGACCATACGAAGACCTGTTGTCCACAGTAAAAAGAAAGGAGAATGAGATGGTATAGTCATGAGACAAGACCAACAGGACTTGTCATAACCATTCTACACATGGAACAGTGCGAGAAGGCAGAGAGAGAGAGAGAGAGAGAAGGAAGAGACAGAGGAGGGGATGTGAGGACAACATCAGTGCATGGACTGCTATTACACTCAGCAACTGCCTTAGAGCGTCTGAGAACCGGGAGGAGTAGAGAAAGCTGGTTGCGAAGTTTTCTGTGGCGCCCCAACGGTCTTCAAGACTCTGGGATAGGTCATGGTGAGATGATAGCCCAGTTGATCACACAGATTTCTGTCAGTTCCCTCACCGCGTCCAGAAAGAGATCTTTGTCCTGGGTTCAAATCTACCAAGAAAGAGTAAGAGGGGTGGATGGGAGGTACTTTTAACTTGGGCTTTCTGAGGTTCACATTTATCGTGGAGATTTCTGTCTCTGCATTGGGCAGTGAGTAGCGAGATGCTTACCTCCCATTTAGGACTGTAACGTATCAGTAATTTACGTATGGTATAATGACGGTTGTTCTGTCTGTCTGTCTGTCTGTCTGTCTGTCTGTCTGTCTGTCAGAGTCTCTCTCTCTCTCTCTCTCTCTCTCTCTCTCTCTCTCTCTCTTCTCTCTCTCTCTCTCTCTCTCTCTCTCCTCTCTCTCTCTCTGTCTGCGCGCGCGCAGAGGAAAAGACAACTCGGGGAAGGACGCACAAGATAAACCGCCCGAGTCCAATATTGATCCGATTCGTTACGTTTCCCCCAGAAACGTTTGAAGTGGACTGACATCCAGTCCTCCCTGGCTTTTGTTTTAATGGTGGTAATTATGGCTTTCTCCGGATTCTGGCTTTCTTGCTATCAGCTCTACACTTCTGACAATCGGGTTGAGAAGAGAAAGAAAGAAAGAAAGAAAGAAAGAACCACCCCTCTCTTCTCTGACCCCATCCCGCCTTATATACTCCCGCCCTAAGCTCCCCTTGGCCATCCTTAAAGTGGAATACCAGCTTATAAGCCCTCAATAACTTTTTGCCTCTGTTTTTCCTAATAGAAATAAATCATTTTGGAAGAAAAGATTGAAAACATCTGGTTTCTCGGGAAATCTCATATCACTGCGTTCTGGAAGGACAAGAAGTCTTTTCCTAGCCACAAGAGTGATAGTAACGTACTTCTGCTGGGATTAATTTTGTCAGGACAGAGGTGAGAGTGATAGTAAGGTAGTTCTGCTGGGATTAATGTTGTCAGGACAGAGGCGATACTGACTGCTTTTCCTGTCATCACTTTTTTCTCTTGGGACGATCGTTGTGTTTGCAATCCAGACAGTTGTGATGATAACCTGTTTCTCTGTGATTACTATTGTCTCTTGGGATGATCGTTGTGTTTGTAGTCTACACAGTTGTGATCTTTCCCTGTAGTTACTGTGTTCTTGAAGGATCGTTGTCGTTTTCCTCGAACAGTTGGAACAATGACTGGTTTACCTTTTTGTTTTCTTGAAGTCAGTTTTTTTTTTTTTTTCAGAGGAAAAAATAGAGAAAACAGTTCTTACGTCGTGAGCACATGATATCTGTCCTTGGTCCGATGATGATCTTTCAGGGAAACGGTAAAGGACACCACTGTTTTCCCGGGCAACCACGTGTCCTCACTGTATCCATGAAGGGCAATAACTGTTGCTGTTTTTTCAGTATAACTGTCACCACAACTATTTCCCAGTTGTCACTGTTTCCGTGAAGGAAATCGCCTTTTCCCCAGGCAGCAGTGATGGCAACTGATCTCCCCAGGATGGCTATTTCCCGTCAGCATGTTTCCCGATAGAAAACAACGATGATAACTCATTTCATTGACATGGGTGTTTTGTGGAAGAATGTTTCCCTGTGGAAAACAGTGATGATAAATACTTTGTTTTTTATGGGTGTTTTCTCTGATGGAGAACATTAATAAATACTTTGTTTTTTATGAGTGTTTTCTCTAATGGAAAACATTAACAAATACTTTGTTTTTTATGACTGTTTTCTCTGATGGAGAACATTAATTAAAAAAATGATTTTGTATGAGTGTTTTCTCTGATGGAAAACATTAACAAATAATTTGCTTTTTTATGAGTTTTTTCTCTGACGGAGAACATTTATAAACACTTTGGGTTTTTATGAGTGTTTTCTCTGATGAAAAACATTAACAAATAATTTGTTTTTTATGACTGTTTTCTCTGATGGAGAACAGTGATGATAAATACTTGCTTTTCATAAGTGTTTTCTCTGATGGGAAAAATAGTGATGATAAATTTTTAGATGGAAAACAGTAATAATACTTCCCTTTCAGGAGTGTTTTGTGATAAGATGTTTCCCTGTTCTGTGGAAAAGAAAGGTGATGAACAATTCTCCTTTGGCTGGTGTTTCCTTTACGTATGTGTACCGATGCAAAAACAATGATAATAACTGATTTCCTTTGTATGGATACCTGTGTTCCCTATGGAAAACATTGGTGATAACCATTCCCTCATTTATGGATGTTTCTTGAAGGATAATTCCTGTGTTCCCTAAGGAAAACATTGGTAATAACTATTCCCCTTTATTGATGTTTAAAAAGATAATTATTTTGTTTCCTATGGAAGACGTTAGTGAGAACTATTCTCCTTTTATGAACGTTTCTTAAAGCATAATTCTTGTGTTCCCTATGAAAAACATAGGTGATAAGTATTCTTCTTTTAAGGATGTTTTTGTAGCGAATAATTCCGGTGTTTCCGATGAAAGACATTTGTGATAACTATTCCCCTTTTATGAATGTTTCTTCAAGCTAATTCCGGTGTTCCCTATGGAAAACATTGGTGATAACCATATCCCTTTGATGGATGTTTCTTGACGAATGATTCCTGTGTTTCCTGGTGGAAACCAACGATGATGACTGTTTTCACAACGAAAAACAGTGGTAATAAATGTTTCCCATTTTATAGATGCGTCCTTGAAGGACAATTATTGTTTTTTCCGGAGAAAAGAAGTGAAGACTTTGATTTCCTTCTCACGGATTATTCTCGAAGGTTGATCACTCTTATCTTAAGGAACACGGTGATGATGATGATGATGATGATGATGATGATGAATGATGATGATGATGATGATGATGATGATGATGATGAGATGATGATGATGATGATGATGATGATGATGATGATGATGATGATGATGATGATGATGATGATGACGATGAGTGATAACAACAATAATAACAATGGTAAAAAAATAATGATTGTAGTAGTAGTAGTAGTAGTAGTAGTAGTAGTAGTAGTAGTAGTAGTAGTAGTAGAGTAGTAGTTGTAGCAATAGTAGTAGTAGTAGTAGTAATCATCATCATCATCATCATCATCATCATCATCATCATCATCATCATCATCATCATCATTCATCATCATCATCATCATAACAACATCAACAACATAATAACAACATGTCAAATTCATGAAAATGTAAAAGTTCTCTTACAGCTGAATGAAAGTGTTTGCAGCTGTGTGCAAGTGTTTGCAACTAAATAAAAGTGTTTGCAGTTGAAGAAAAGAACGTACAACTGAATAGAAGTGCTTACAACTGAATAAAAGTGCTTACAACTGAATAAAAGTGCTTACAGCAGAATGGAAGTGGCTACAGCTAAATAAGAGTGCGTACGGCAGAATGAAAGTGCTCACAGTTGAATAAAAGTGTTTACAACTGAATAAAAGTGTTTCAACTGACTAAAAGTGCTTACAACTGAATGAAAGTGCTTACAGCTAAATAGAAGTGTTTAGAACTGAATAAAAGCACTTACAGCTGAATAGAAGTGCTTACAGCTGAATAGAAGTGCTTACAGATGAACAGAAGTGCTTACAGCTGAAAACAAGTGCTTACAGCTGAATAAAAGTGTTTACAGCTGAATAGAAATGCTTACAGCTGAATAGAAGTGCTTACAGCTGAATAGAGGTGCTTACAGCTGAATAAAAGTGCTTAGAGCTCCAGAATCTAACCGAAAACAGAAACGTTTACAAGGCAAAGAAAAATGCCCGAAGAAAAGGAAGACCAATGTGGGTCAAATACCAGACCACCAGTGTATATATCAATCAGACCACCAGTGTCTATATCTATCTGTCCACCAGTATCTATATCTATCTCACCATCAGTCTATCTCACCACAAATGTCTATATCTATCTGACCACCAGTGTCTATATCAATCAGACCACCAGTGTCTATATCTATCTGACCACCAGTCTATCTCACCACCAGTGTCTATATTTATCAGACCACCAGTGTCTATATCTATCTGACCACCAGTCTATCTCACCACCAGTGTCTATATTTATCAGATCACCAGTGTCTATATCTATCTGACCACCAGTCTATCTCACCACCAGTGTCTATATCTATCAGACCACTAGTGTCTATATCTATCTGACCACCAGTGTCGATATCTATCTCACCACGAGTGTCTATATGAATCAGACCACCAGTCTCTATATCTATCTTACCACCAGTGTCTATAGCTATCAGACCACCAGTGTTTATATCTACCAGACCACCAGTGTCTATGTCTATCTCACCACCAGTGTCTATATCTATCTCACCCAACTCCCACCCCCCTCCACTTCCGTCCCCCCACCCCCTGATTCCACTCTGCTTTCGTTCCTCACACACACACACACACACACACACACACACACACACACACACACACACACACACACACACACACACACACACACACACACACACACACACACAACAGGTGAGCGTGCGCGCGCGCGTGCGCGCGCGCACGTAATCACCCGCCCCCCACCCCCACTACACCCCCACCCACCTCCACACAGACAGACAGACAGACAGACTGAGACAGAAGACAGGTCAAACGCCTAAAAGGGAGGGGGGCTTTGACGGCAAAATATTCGTTTTCTGTTTTCGGGCTGGCAAAATTCCGGAGATTTGGGTGTTCAGACCAAAACTTTTTAGTGATTCTTCCCCCCGAAGAACCCCCCATTTGGGAAAAACCAAGGGCCCCGTTTCCCTCCCTTTGGATCTGTTTGTCGGCATTTTTTTTGGTGTTTTTGATAGAAAAACAGCCGGGAAAAAGGGAAAAAAAAGGAGATTTTTTCCAAATGACTTCCGCACGTTGAGAAAAATGCGAAGGTGGTTATGTTTTGGGGCAATGGTATCTGATGCAAGTAGTTTTAAAAACTTTTTTTCTTTTTTTAACCGACGAATGTTTTTTTCCAACCATCACTACTTTTATATAGTAGGCTACTTTTAATGCGAATTTTTGGGGGAAATTCCGCAAATAAACATGCTTTAGCTTTTTCTTCTTCTTTTTCTTTCTTCTTCTTCTTCTCTTCTTCTTCTTCTTCCCTTTTCTTCTCTTCTTTTTCTTCTTCTTCTTCTTCTTCTTCTTCTTCTTCTTCTTCTTCTTTCTTCTCTTTTTTCTCTTCTTCTTCTTCTTCTTTTTCTTCTTCTTTCTTCTCTTCTTCTTCTCTTCTTCTTCCCTTTTTCTTTTTTCTTCTTCCTCCTTCCTTCTTCTTCTTCTTCCTTTTCTTCTTCTTCTTCTCTTCTTCCCTTTTTTCCTTTCTTCTTCTTCTTCTCTTCCCCCTCTTTCCATCTTCCCCTTTTCTTCTTTTTCTTCTCTCCCTTTTCTTCTCCTTCTTTGCTTTTCCTTTCTTTTTCTTCCTTCTTTTTCCTTTTTTCCCCCCCATCTTCCTTTTTCGCATTTTTCGCATTTTTTTCCTTTGCATTCTTCGCTTCTTTTTTTCCTTTTCGGCATTCTCTTTCAAAAGTTTTACTTTTCAGCATTTTTTCAAATGTTGGTGTATGTGAACACTTTGGACCCCACCATTCAGGTAGCCCTACTCTGCCGTCGTGAGGATTTATAAGCACGAAACTAGTGTGGTGTGTGTTGTGTGTGTGTGTGTGTGTGTGTGTGTGTGTGTGTGTGTGTGTGTGTGTGGTGTGTGTGTGTGTGTGTGTGTGAGTGTGTGTGTGTGTGTGTGTGTGTGTGGTTGTGTGTGTGTGTGTTGTGTGTGTGTGTGTGTGTGTGTGTGGTGTTGTGTGTGTGTGACCTCTTGAACAGGACCACAAAGGCCAATCCAACGAATGGATGGAACTGAAAGCAGGGAGAAGAGGGAGAGTGGATGACATTATTGTTGTTGTTGTGTTGTTGTTGCTGCTGCTGCTGCTGCTGCTGCTGCTGATGATGATGATGATGATGATGATGATGTGCTGCTGCTGCTGCTGCTGCTGCTGCTGCTGCTGCTGCTGCTGCTGCTGCTGCTGGGTTTTTGTTGTTTCTGTTGCTTTAGGACATGCTGTTTTTATCTGAAGGACTGGGAGTACACTGAGGTCCGTAAACTGTGGACGCCGAAGGGAAAATCCTCTCAATCGGGGGATTGATGCAAAAACTCTGGAATCATGAGAAGAAACTTCAGGCTCAAGCCTAAGTAGTTTCAAAACACACAACAACTGGGATTCATTTCTTGCAGCAGAACAAACCGCACACTTTTCTCACCATAGCTTGTACCAGAGTGATGTTCACCCTTCGCATGTATCCGCGTATCTTGCACACACGTAAAATCCCATTTCCAACCTTTGGAAAGAAGGCCAGTTTGGCCGGAGAGACAGAGACAGACAGATAGCAAACAGAAAGAGACAGAGACAGACAGAAAGTAAAGAGACAGGGACAGACAGATAGTAAAGAGAAAGAGACAGAGACAGACAGATAGTAAAGAGAAGAAGACAGAGACAGACAGCTAGTAAAGAGAAAGAGGCAGAGACAGACAGATAGTAAAGAGAAAGAGACAGAGACAGACAGCTAGTAAAGAGAAAGAGACAGAGACAGACAGACAGTAAAGAGAAAGAGACAGAGCTCCGGGCACAGACACTGGGTTGAGATGTGGTCTCCATGTCAACCATTCTTTCTCCTCTTACCTGCCAAAGTACAGGTGGCTCCTCGAACTGGACAGTGGTCATCATTAATGGCTGTGGACTAACTGGACAGAGCTGATCACTAATGGCTGCAGACTAACTGGACAGAGGTTATCACTAATCGACAGAGTCATCACTAATGGACAGTAGCTAAAGGACAGGGTCATCACTAATGGCAGGGTACACTAATGGACAGAGGTCATCACTAATGGCTGCAGACTAACTGGACAGAGGTATCACTAATGACAGAGTCATCACTAATGGACAGAGGTCATCACTAATGGCTGTACACATAATGGACAGAGTCATCACTATGGCTGTAGACTAACTGGACAGAGGTCATCACTAATGCTGACAGAGTACACTGGACAGAGTCATCACTAATGGACAGTAGACTAATGGACAGTAGGTTATCACTAATCGACAGAGAGTCATCACTAATGGACAAGGTCATCACTAATGGCTGTAGACTAAATGGACAGAGGTTATCACTAATGGCTAGATCACTGGACAGAGGTTATCACTAATGGACAGAGGTCATCACTAATGGACAGAGGTCATCACTAATGGCTGTGACTATGGACAGAGGTTATCACTAATGGACAGAGGTTATCACTAATCGACAGAAGTCATCACTAATGGACAACAATGCGTCACTAATGGACAGTGTCATACTAATGGACAGAGGTTATCACTAATGGCTGTAGACTAACTGGACAGAGGTTCATCACTAATGGTACTAATGACAGGTCACACTAATGGCTGCAGACTAACTGGACAGAGGTTATCACTAATGGACAGAGGTCATCACTAATGGCTGCAGACTAACTGGACAGAGGTTATCACTAATCGACAGAGGTCATCACTAATGGCTGTAGACTAAATGGACAGAGGTCATCACTAATGGACAGAGGTCACCACTAATGGACAGAGGTCATCACTAATGGCTGCAGATAACTGGACAGAGGTCATCACTAATAGACAGAGGTCATCACTAATGGACAGAGGTCATCACTAATGGCTGTAGAGTAGGTCATCACTAATGGACAAGGTCATCACTAATGGCTGCAGACTAACTGGACAGAGGTCATCACTAATGGCTGCAGACTAACTGGACAGAGGTTATCACTAATGGACAGAGGTCATCACTAATGATGGAGGTCATCACTAATGGCTGTAGAGTAGGTCATCACTAATGGACAGAGGTCATCACTAATGGCTGTAGACTAAATGGACAGAGGTTATCACTAATGGCTGTAGATTCACTGGACAGAGGTTATCACTAATGGACAGAGGTCATCACTAATGGACAGAGGTCATACTAATGGCTGTAGACTAAATGGACATATGTTATCACTAATGGACAGAGGTTATCACTAATCGACAGAGGTTATCACTAATGGCTGTAGACTAACTGGACAGAGGTCATCACTAATGGACAGTGGTCATCAATAATGGGACAGAGGTTATCACTAATGGCTGTAGACTAACTGGACAGAGGTCATCACTAATGGCTGTAGACTAACTGGACAGAGGTCACCACTAATGGCTGTAGACTAACTGGACAGAGGTCATCACTAATGGACAGAGGTCATCACTAATGGCTGTAGACTAACTGGACAGATGCTATCACTAATGGACAGAGGTCATCACTAATGGCTGTAGACTAAGTGGACAGAGGTTATCACTAATGGACAGAGGTCATCACTAATGGACAGAGGTCATCACTAATGGCTGTAGACTAACTGGACAAGAGGCTATCACTAATGGACAGAGGTTATCACTAATGGCTGTAGACTAACTGGACAGAGGTTGTCACTAATGGACAGAGGTCATCACTAATGGACAGAGGTCATCACTAATGGCTGTAGACTAACTGGACAGAGGTCATCACTAATGGACAGAGGCTATCACTAATGGACAGAGGTCATCACTAATGGCTGTAGACTAAGTGGACAGAGGTCATCACTAATGGACAGAGGTCATCACTAATGGACAGAGGTCATCACTAATGGCTGTAGACTAACTGGACACAGGTCATTACTAATGGACAGAGGTCATCACTAATGGACAGAGGTCATCACTAATGGACAGAGGTCATCACTAATGGCTGTAGACTAACTGGACACAGGTCATCACTAATGGACAGAGGTCATCACTAATGGACAGAGGTCATCACTAATGGCTGTAGACTAACTGGAAACAGGTCATTACTAATAGCAGTGGTTGACGGACACGTCTGTCAGGTCTATGGACTGTGGAGAGCCGTGTGACGAGACACCAGACACGTCTGGCGTTAGTGGCGGCGAAAATGACCTCACAGAGGCCTCTTGCAGAACGAACAAAAAGTAGACCTGGTTGGTGTCACACGTCTGGCGTTAGTGGCGGCGACAATGACCTCACAGAGGCCTCTTGCAGAACAGAAAGTAGACCTGGTTGGTGGCTAAGCCATGTATATTTTTTTGTGATCGGTTTTTAATATGTGATGATATTTTAGTACTTTTTACCAGTTGCTGCTTTGTGTGGTCTATGTTGTCTTGTCCTAGTTATTGCCGGTTTTTTCTTCTGACTTTCCATTTTGTTCTGTGACAAATCTATGCCATGCATAAATTGGTGACGACTGTTATGTCTTGTGTTTCCAAAAGCGGGTTATAAAAACAATAATTTAAACATCAGCTTTTAGAAATAGAGTGCGCCATTTTTCCCTTTCTTTAAAAATGTTATTTGATTTTTTTAAGGAGTCGGGGGAGGGGGGAGGGAGGAATGTGCCATTTTCGTCATTCTATGTTTGCTCTGTCCTGTGGGATCTGTCTTCCTCCTGATCTGTCTTTCTTTTTCCTTTTTTTCTTTTTTTCCTTTTTAATTCTTTGATTTTCCTCACTGAGCCATGCTTAAGTGTGACAAGGTAATTAACAGATTTTGATCACATTCAGGTCTACTAAACAGTGTACTAACGACGGAAGGATTGAAATAGTTGTAATATGACGGACGGAAGGGAGGGGGGGGACGTCGTGATTGATGACCCCCCCCCCCCTCCCAAACAAAAAAAAATGTGGCTCCGTGACAAGCTAGTAAGCTTATAACCAGCGCTATATAGCCCTGTGTGTGGTCAGCAAAGTGAAGGGGACTGTTGCTTTAGTGGACATTGTGGTGTGTGTGGTCAGCAAGGTGAAGGGGACTGTTGCTTTAGTGGACATTGTGGTGTGTGTGGTCAGCAAGGTGAAGGGGACTATTGCTTTAGTGGACATTGTGGTGTGTGGTCAGCAAGGTGAAGGAGACTATTGCTGTAGTGGACATTGTGGTGTGTGTGGTCAGCAAGGTGAAGGGGACTATTGCTTTAGTGGACATTGTGGTGTGTGTGGTCAGCAAGGTGAAGGGGACTATTGCTTTAGTGGACATTGTGGTGTGTGGTGAACAAGGTGAAGGGGACTATTGCTTTAGTGGACATTGTGTGTGTGGTGAACAAGGTGAAGGGGCTATTGCTTTAGTGGACATTGTGGTGTGTGTGTGGTCAGCAAGGTGAAGGGGACTATTGCTTTAGTGGACATTGTGGTGTGTGGTGAACAAGGTGAAGGGGACTATTGCTTTAGTGGACATTGTGGTGTCGTGTCCTGTAAGAAACGCTAACGCTTCCATGATTTGGTAGGTGTGGTAGTCAGAGAGGAGGGGAAGGGGAGGCGTAGATGTTGATGTCATTGATAGATTAGATCAGAAAAGCACCACCCACAATGAGCGAAGTGACATGATAGACCCACAATGACCGAAGTGACACCGTAGACCCACAATCGCCGAAGTGACACGGTAGACCCACAATCACCGAAGTGACACGGTAGACCCACAATCACCGAAGTGACACGGTAGACCCGCAATCACCGAAGTGACATGGTAGACCGAAGTGACACGGTAGACCCACAATGACCGAAGTGACACGGTAGACCCACAATGTCCGAAGTGACACGGTAGACCCACAATCACCGAAGTGGCACGGTAGATCCACAATGACCGAAATGTCATGGTCACCGTGTGATGTCTACTCTAGGGGGTTTCCTGACAGCAGTCTGATATTGATCGCTCCCTGCGGATGACTGTAGCTAGGGCTGTCAGTGTGGCTGTGTACAGCAGTCTAACATTGATCTCTGACTGCAGCTAGGGCTGTCAGTGTGGCTGTGTACAGCAGTGTAACATTGATCGCTCCCTGCGGATGAGTGTAGCTAGGGCTGTCAGTGTGGCTGTGTACAGCAGTCTAACATTGATCGCTCCCTGCGGATGACTGTAGCTTAGGGCTGTCAGTGTGGCTGTGTACAGCAGTGTAACATTGATCTCTCTATGAGGATGACTGTAGTAGGGCTGTCAGTGTGGCTGTGTACAGCAGTCTAACATTGATCGCTCCCTGCGGAGATGGAATGAGCGGTGACGGAACAGGGCCTCAGACAGAGTGCACAGAGAAAGGTCAAAGGTCAGTGACCAAAGGAAGGTCAAAGTTCAAGGAACACCGGCTAGCATAAACCGTGGACGTGGTTTGCACGTGCACCTGGGTCAGCCTGACATTGCCCCTGACCTTGTTGTGCTGCTGAGAGTGTGGTGCCGGTGACACGGACCACACGGAGCAACAGGCCACAGGGACTGAGCCCCAACTGACAGACATCATCTCCGACAGACTGACAGAGGTCAGAGACAATTATCCCCCACCTCCATCCCCCAAACCCCACCCCCAGCCCCAGCCCCAGCCCTCTCACGCTTTACTCCTGTGGCTCATCCTTGTGAAGCTCTTTTCTTTTTTTTCTTCTTTTTTTTAATAAATCTTTTTAATCCCTTCAGCAAGATCATCATAAACATGTATATGAACACATGATAAATCATGTGAAAAAATAAAAATTCCTCACACATTCAGTCACTGTCTACAACATACATTTGTTTAAACAATTGGCTTATGATGTACATAATAATTCAAATTTGTATCGAATAATTTGTGCCGTTAATTATGTTTTAAACTGTTTATTTGTCTAAGACTGAATAAAGAATTTCATACCTCACAATCAAATGATCTGTGAGTGAATGAAAGAAAATACAGTTTCAGTATTGTATGTATGTTTCATATGCTCAGTCTATGAAGGTTATATATATATATATATATATATATATATATATATATATATATATATATATATATATATATATATATATATATTGGACAAAAAGGACAAGCAGAAACAGAAAAAAACAACAACAAAGAAAAAAAAAAACAAGTATATATATACATACACACACACACTCACACACACACACACACACACACACACACACACACACACACCATAATATATATTTGTGTGTGTGTGTGTGTGTGTGTGTGTGTGTGTGTGTGTGTGTGGTGTGTGTGTGTGTATGTGTGTATATATATATTATATATAATATATATATATATATATATATATATATATATATATATATATATATATATATATATATAATTTATATATATATATAATATATATATGTGTGTGTGTGTGTGTGTGTGTAAACTCATGCATACACACATAATATATACATATACATACACACACATATTTTTGTACATACACATATACACCTACATACATACACACATCCATACACATATATACATACATACACCTACATATATATATATATATAATATATATATATATATATTATATATATATATATATATATAAATATATATATATATATATATATACATGTACACACATATATATATATACACACAAACATACACGCGCACACACACACACACACACACACACACACACACACACACACACACACACACACACACACACACATCAATATATATATATATATATATATATATATATATATACATATAAATATATATATATATATATATATATATATATAAATTTTTTAGATTATGTATTTCAATAGTTCAACAATTCTCAAAAAATGTACTCAGTCACAATCTAATAAACACAAAAAGAGACTAACAAAAAGACACACACTCGCACACACATACACAAATGTGTACCATTCTCAGTTGTTAAATTGGTGGGCACATTGAGAGATATTTCAAATGAACATCTACATACTTAAATATATTATATGGATGGTGCTAAAATATAAATTGCATTTGGAGTTTTGCTTCTTCAGTTACAGTCATTGTCTTTTCTTTTGGGATAAAGACCGACAGTACAAGCAACAATCCGCCCCAGCATAGGTATCCACCAGAGGCGTTACTCTCCAATTACAGAAGAAAAGCTTTATGAAACTAGTGTTTGATATAATGCCCACTGTTCACTAAAGAGAGGCAATGTGCCTTCCAAAAAGTGCATGTACCTAAGATCTGTATATCTCTGTTTCACCACACCAAGAAAGCCTTGTATACTGGGCACTGCATTTTTCATGTAAACCTTATAAAGGTAAAATTTTGCCAGCAATAGGATATAATTAAGGCCAAAGTCTGTTTTGACTCCTTCTTTACAGCCAAATACAATCAATGTTTCTGAAAATGTCAGACGACACCAATGCTGACAGTCACTGGACAACATACGGTTAAGATCGATCCAAAACTTTTGGACAACACTACATCCCCATAATAAGTGTTGTATCGTTTGGATTTCAGTTTGACAGAGGTTACATACAAGGTCCTCTACAATGTTACAGTCATACAGATATTTCCTTGTATTTAAGAGGCGATGTAGTATTCTCACCTGGAACCATCTTAGTTTAATATCATGACACTTATGACACTGTTTGCAAATTTCAAACCAATTTAGATTGTTATAGATTTCGTCCCATTTTAAGGCTGCAGTAGGATGAACCTCTGATCTTGTAAGCATTGCCTGGACACTCTTGCCTCCTTCTTTGATTACTTTCCAAGTTTTATTATCTTCTACACTACACCTAGGATCAATCTCAATTCTACATTTCTGCTGGTATTCCAAGATGGCATTGATAATGCCATTATAGAGAAGAAAGTTAGTTCGCCTGATATTTGGATAAAGTTCCTTAAATTCTCTAAAGGTAAGGAATTTATTATCATTTAAATCATACAATTGGTGAATAAATAAAATATTTTCCTCAACCCATTCTTTAATGAATACTACATGCCTGTCTCTTAGTATATGTTTGCTGTAATGTATGCACTCAGCCAAACATTCTGCAGCTTCAGTGGGGGCATTTCACAAAACTGTATACCCAATATTCTAAAAATTCCAGGATTCCAACGAAAGTTTTCATCTCGCATATATCTCACGTTTGAATGCTTCATACTTCCAAACCACACAACATTTGTTTTTTCATGATTAATTCTTAAACCAGACATTTGGCAAAAAGTCCCAATACACTTATGGTTTCATTGAACGACTTTTCTGTACCATCCAGACATATATTGGTATCATCTTCGAATTGCGACAGGAGGACCTCTTGTCCCCTCACCATGACACCTTTTATATCAATATTTTGTCTAATAAGAAGCGACAGGACCTCTGCGCCGGGTATAGGTAAGGAGAGCAAGGATCCCCCTGCCGCACTCCACGTCTGACTGGAAACCATTTTGAATATTGTCCATTAACAGAAACACAGGATGTCATGTCCTTGTAAAAGGAGATAATCCACCTTATAATATCGGGGCCGAAATTGAAAAATTCAAGCGCTTTATTCAAGAAGGTCCAAGAGATGCTATCAAATGCCTTTTTAAAATCAACACTAAAGTAAAAGACCTGGGATGCTTTCTTCCTCGGTATATTGAAGTACATCATAGATTTTTCTAATATTCTCTCCAATATATCTTCCTCCCATGAAGCCCTTTTGGTCCTCATGAACTATTTTTGGTAAGACACATTTGATACGATTTGCAATTGAGGCTGATGCTATTTTGTATGCCGTATTTAAACAGAGAAACTGGTCTCCAATTCTTCAAATACTGTTTTGGCTTATCCTCCTTGGGAATACAAACAATGACACCCTGTCTCTGTGTAACCGACATACTCTGTTTATCAAAACCATCGTTCAGAGATCTGACAAGAAAGGTGTCAATATCTGCGAAGAAGAATTTATAAAACTCAACAGTAAAACCATCTGATCCAGGGCTCTTGTTGTGTTTCATATTTTTAGGGCCTCACCCACTTCGTTTAAAGTCAATGGACCTTCCAGACGATCACTTTCTTCGTGTGTTAATTTGTTAGCATCCATTATTATACCATTAAGATCTACGTTCCTTGCTTTCTGTTCTGTAAATAGTTGTTCATAAAATGTTTCAACCTCTTTTAGGATACTCTTTTGATCGGATACAATATTACCCTCAACTCTTTCAAGAAAACTCATAGAGCGATCTACAAAATTTCTATTTTCCAAGCTGCAAAAGTATTTACTAGGTTTCTCCCCTTCGCGAATCCACTTTACTCTTGATCTAACAATAATTCCCTCTATTTTCTTTTCCCATAGTTCTTCTAGTTCCAATTTCAATTGTTCTAGTTCTCCTAAATTCTCTTCATTCACATTTGAACTCAAGTTGGAAATCTTTGTTTCAAGTTCCTTTTCCCGTTTTAAATCTTTTTTTTTTTCTTATAGCATGAATAGGCTATTGTTTGTTCTCTTATTTTTAGTAACACCATTTCAAAAAATAACTGATCTGAAATTGTAAACTGTAGCACACCACTTGCCACCTCATTAATATTCTGAAAGTTGCAGACTGTAAAGCGTATTCTTTTTTTAACTCTGAAATGACTCCTTTTATTTCATCTACAAATTTCTTGTCTCTTAATAAAGAATTGTTAAATTTCCAGTACTGTCTATCTCTCATCCTCTCGTCTTCTCTAAGACTTATATCAACAATGGAATGATCTGAACGGTAACTGAGACCTATATTAGATCTACTAACATCCGACAACAGACTTTCTGATATCAAAAATAATCTAACCTGCTTTGTTTTATGGTATTAAATTTGCGCCAAGAATATTTTCTTAAATTTGGGTTTAATGTTCTGAACACATCAATCAATTCATGGTGAGCAGTTAAATCCAATATTGCTTACGCGATCTAGGTCTATTTGGAGTACTAGAATAGTTTCTTGAATCAAGTTTCCTATCTAGCACAACATTCCAGTCTCCTCCCAAGATCAAGTTATTATTACCAGACTGTTCAAGTTTAGCACTTAACGCATCAAAAAAGTCTGGGTTATCTCCTGCACTAGGCCCATATACATTGACCAAAGTGAATCGTTTCTTGAGAAAACTCCACATCTAAAAAAGTACTGTCCATTGGGGTCCCTTACAACATTAAATACTTTGTACTTGAAATTATTATTAAATAGAATTGCAACCCCATTTTTATTTGTATCTGATCCTGCCAGCCATACTGAATATCCTCAGCTTGACCTAATAAAATTTTCTTGTTTATGGGTAGATGAGTTTCTTGTAGAAAATGTATGCTACTATTCTGATTCCTCAGGAATTCAAAGACATCTTTCCTTTTCTTGAAGTCATTTATCCCATTGCAATTGTAAGAACATATTTTGAATCCCATTGATTTATTTTTCTTGCTATCCATTTTTTCTTCCAGAATAAAACTCCTAGAATTATATCCAATACCTTTTTGTAATTGTACAAAGTGCCATTCGAACATGCTCCATTCTTATTCTCCTGTAGAAAGCTACTCTTTATACTTGAGGATGTATGAAAAAACTCACTGGAAAGAGTATACTTAGCACCTTGATTTTCAACAAAGCATGAAAAAAATGTATTCCACAGGTAATTTTTCTCATTCCACAGCCCATGACAAAACATTGCAAGATACACAAATCACACAATAACACAGTACATGACAAAGATACGATACAATCAAAACATACTTATATAAATGTTCATTCATATTGGGGCAACTTTGCTGACAACCCCCCGCATACAAACCGAAATTAGACTAACTTTAGGCACTGAAGAACCATACAACATTCGAACATTGTACAAAAAGTGCAAACCGTGCAAAATCACAGCGCTCATTCTCATGACCTCATTCAAAATTTATGGCTACTAATATTGTAATAAGTTCATGTTTGGAATAGGGTCATCTATTCCTATGTTTGATTACAATTGAAAGAACCATCATCCCTGATGGTGTTCTTCATCCTAATTGCAAAAGCAAAAAAAAAAAAAACCCAATAACCCTACACCTGTGTAATACCACACACACACACAAACACACACACACACACACACACACACACACACACACACACACACACACAACACCTGCATACACACACACACACACACACACACACACACACACACATACACACACACACACGCACACACACGCACACACACGCACGCACACACACACACACACACACGCACACACACACACACACACGCACACACACACACACACACACACATACACACACCAACACACATACATACATACACATACACACACAAACCTACCAAAAGGTATCTCATTAACATTATACATGGGTCAGTAAACAAGTGGGGTAACTTTTTCAATTTTCAATTTCAATTATACAGGGGGTTTTCAGTATCGGTTTCACATATTTGCATCAGGCTTCCATACAAATTATCAGCAAACACAGGAATCATCCTCACATGATCTGCTAACCCCGGCTACTCTGAAACCGTATTTAAAAAAAAAAAAGTAAAACAACCAATAATCACTGCCCTACCTTAGTGTCTTAAACTATAGATGCAATGTATCAGTAAACAAAACAACATTAACCATTCAAAAGAATCACACAGGGTTTCCCCTTGAAATAGACACAGAAAAACCATTCAATTTGTATACAAATACAAATGATGCTGAAATCCAAAAAACTAAGAACACACTTAAGTTGATTCATGTTTTCAATTCTCAGTAATAGCAGCCACCCTAAACCTAGTGAAAGTATCACCGGCAACGTAATACTGATGTTAGGTAATACTATTAAACTGCTAGAGTGTCATATCATACGTTTTCACATAATCTTGCACTCTACAGTTCAGACACAAGGACATTATTGGCCTACCTTTTTCTGTCTCACTATGAAATAAATGCAGCTCGAACAGTATTATCCCTTCCACTGGTGGACGGCTTTGGCGAGGCCATAGCCTCTTCACACTCGGTCACATACTTGGAGGCATTTGCAATCGAATCCACCTGGACTATTTTCCCCCGTCAATGTCTTCATTAACACTTTCCCATTTTTAGTCCAGGCTCTGTCACAGACTCTTTTGTTGTCCCTTGTCACACACAACAGAGCGTAGGCCCGGGGAAAAGATCTTTGTTCCTCGAATATTTCTGCGTGCATAGAGCACCTCGTCGCGCGTTCGCCTGGACACGAACCGTACAATAATCCCCCGCGGCCGTTTTGCAGCGT
>JAFLJL010002506.1:22500-24067 GCA_018398815.1 Conus ventricosus | reverse complement strand
AAAAAAACTGAATGGTTTGTGTAGAGTGATTTTTTGTATGATGATGATGATGATGATGATAGGGATGATGATGATCTGAGATGAATACTTATAAAGCGCCTATCCTCGGCCAGAGACCAAGCTCTAATGCGTTTACAATCCCCACTCGTTTACACAATGGGCTGCCTACTGGGTAGTGCCGACTGAAGAGCTGCTAGCTGGCGCTTCATTCAGTCGTTTCCCGTGTCTCCAGTCAATATTGTTCACTCAATTTCCTTACTTCCTTCATTCTTTCCATTTATCACGCAGGGTGCGTGCTATGTGTCACGTGGTGCGTGCTATGTGTCACGTGTCCGCACGCAGTGACACCTCCTTGATGAAACTGAAACTGAATGATTTCGTTTTGAATGTCTGTCCGGCTTATTTCTGTATGACACTTTTTCCTTCCCCCCTGCTCAAACCCTTCAATGACTGCTCCAGTAAACCGTTGGACGTGTGTGTGTGTGTGTGTGTGTGTGTGTTGTGTGTGTGTGTGTGTGGGGTGTGTGTGTGTGTGGTGTTGTGTGTGTGTGTGTGTGTGTGTGTGCCCCTAGTGCTGTGAGTACCACATGTGGTAGGTGATATGTCTCCTGTAGCCGCCGTGTGTGGACTTACCCACCAGCCGAGATGCACTGAAGAGTTTGCCCCAGGAGGCGAAAAACTGACTCCAGCCAGAGAAATGAATGGGTCTGGTCACAGTCCAGCACCCCCTACCTCCCGCAGGCCGCCCGGAAGGGTCTGACGAGTACACTGTTACACTGTTACACCGTTACACCGTCCTCTTCTGCCCCATCCTCAGCCCCCCCCCCCCTCCCCTCCCCCCCCTCCCCCCCTCACTATAGAATAATGCTGATGTGGTCTAAATCCCCGTTTGTCTTTATTGCTTTACACTAGGGCTGGTGCTGTCTAAATTCCCTTGAAGGTGAAATTGTCTGTACTGCATTAGAGTAACGCTGCTGTTGTCTAAATTCAATTGAAGGTGATAGCGTCTGTACTGCATTTGAGTTATGCTGCTGTTGTCTAAATTCCCTTGAAGGTGATAGCGTTCTGTACTGCATTTGAGTTATGCTGCTGTTGTCTAAATTCCCTTGAAGGTGATAGCGTCTGTACTGCATTTGAGTTGTGCTGCTGTTGTCTAAATTCCCTTGAAGGTGATAGCGTCTGTACTGCATTTGAGTTATGCTGCTGTTTTCTAAATTCCCTTTAAGGTGATAGCGTCTGTACTGCATTAGAGTTATGCTGCTGTTGTCTAAATTCCCCTTGAAGGTGATAGCGTCTGTACTGCATTAGAGTTATGCTGCTGTTGTCAACTTTCCCTTGAAGGTGATGTTGTCTGTACTGCTTTAATGTGCTGTTGTCTACTTTCCCTTGAAGGTGATATGGTATTGTCTGTACTGCTTTAGAGTAACGCTGCTGCTGTCTAAATTCCCTTAGAGCTGCTGTTGTCTGTACTGCTTTAGAGTAACCCTGTTGAGATCTGAATTCCTTAGAGTTGCTGTTGTCTGTACTGCCTTAGAGTAATCCTGTTGTGATCTAAATTCCCTTACAG